>SJYG01000059.1:4338066-4368992 GCA_006410535.1 Litocranius walleri | reverse complement strand
AGAATTGATGCTTTTGATCTGTGGTGTTGGAGAAGACTCTTGAGAGTCCCTTGGACTGCAAGGAGATCCAACCAGTCCATTCTGAAGGAGATCAGCCCTGGGATTTCTTTGGAGGGAATGATGGTAAAGCTGAAACTCCAGTACTTTGGCCACCTCATGCGAAGAGTTGACTCACTGGAAAAGACTCTGATGCTAGGAGGGATTGGGGGCAGGAGGAGAAGAGGATGACAGAGGATGAGATGGCTGGATGGCATCACGGACTTGATGGATGTGGGTCTGAGTGAACTCCAGGAGTTGGTGATGGACGCGGAGGCCTGGTGTGCTGCGATTCATGGGGTTGCAAAGAGTAGGGCACGACTGAGCGACTGAACAGAACTGATGAAAATATATTAGCACGCCTCAGCTGTCACTTATAATTTAATAGTATTTTCTTGAACTATTTCACCAACTTTCCTCAGATTTTGCTCAATTATTTTGCATTATGACATGCATGTCAGAATACTGTGGACTAGTATCAACAACAAATTTACTCATTAAATCTTTATTAACCATAGTTGACCATAATCTAACTGGAGTAACCCTTATAGGTTTGAATAGAGTGTACTTAAATTTTATGAGCTTAAAAAGTCATAAGGAACAATCAAAAGTTGCCAAACCCAGTTTCCTGCCTCACAAAGGAAGTTTTTCCAATAAAAATAATATATAAGAAAATGACCACTTCCATGTATAGAGTTATCTTATTATTACTGAATTATGTAAGGTTACAGTAAGGGTTGTTTGGATTTGTTGAGCTGTATAACTTCTACCAGCTCCTTCCGGTAGCACAACTTAAAAGACAGGAAACAGCCACTGGAGTGGCAATACTGTGTACATGACTGGATACTCATGCACGTGGCTGAATGGTTCCTATGTTTGGGGTATTATATTGTGCATATGTGCAGATCTGTTCAATGATTTAGGACCCATTCCACATAGGGCCTTAATCTACTCCACAATCCTTTATCCAAGAAACTTGGTTATTTTGTGGGCACCAGGGGACCTAACCTGGCAGGCCAAGGCTTTTAAGACCGTGGACAGGCATGTCTTTCTCACGCATATCATTCTTTAAGAATGACTGACCCCACAGCCACAGCTAGATTCCAGAGGGAGAGCTCTGCTCTTGATTTAAAACTTAAGTGCACTTAGAAAATCATCTTGAATTTCATCCCCAAAGGGGAAAAACACAGCTTGAATGGTAAAAGAAAGCTGCCATCTCCCCTTTTTGTGCCACCCAGGGTACATTCCCAAGTTCTTTCTGGTTACATTTAACCATAGAAACAACATAGGACAACAGACAGTTGGTGAAAGCCTTGAGCTTAAAAATATGCTGTCAAGGCCAGAATCTATTTCTGATACGGACTCAATGCTCAGACTGTTTCTGCTGCCTGCCTTTCCAGTAGCGCCTTTCCCTGGCTGACATGTCCAAAGCTGGGGTAGGAACCTGAGAGTTTCTTTAATCTCACAAGCATTTTTTGATCTCCGCTCAAGGTCACACTAATATGCAAAAACCAATTAAAGCTCAGTTATCATGTAAACAAGGGGGCAGTGTTTGTTGGCACTGCCACACACTGTAGTGCTGTTAGCTAAGGAAAAGTAGAATTACCAAAGATGTCTTGTTAGGTGCCTTAATGCCATTTATACTCGTTCTTCAGATAAGTCAGCTAATTAGAAACAGACTTTAGTTTCAGCACTTCTCATTCAAAATCTAACACTTTGGAAGAATGATAATGAAGGGGAAAGAGGTGAGTTTCCTGCCAGAGCTGTGCACAGATTTAGGGCAAAGTCAGGGCTGTTTTACTGAGCTCTTCATTCCAAGACTGTAACTGATTCAGTCATCACTGCATCAGGCAGTGGTTGGTGCAATATGAGAACTGGAAATGTATTAAGTGACTGAAAACACAGATTGTGGTTAATATATCTTCCTATGTTGTCTCTCCCCATAATGGCTATAGACAGAAACATTCACCACAGACCTATTCTTGACTCCTGTTTTTATTTACCCCTCAATCTTTTCATTTTTAAATAATATTTTCATTATGGAAAAATTTGACAATGTAGAAAAAAATAGAGAGGACAATAAAAATCACCTTTAATTATACCATCAGAAGATACTACCGGTATTCTGTTTTGCTGTATTTCCTTACATACTCCTGACCCCAAACTCATAGTTATATCTATGCACTATTTTTTAAAAAAAAACTAGTTATATTATATATTTAGCTTCATATCCTGCTTTGTCTAAAGATACAATAATCATTTTCTCATATAATTAATATGAAAATATAATTTAGAGATTGTATCATATTTTGTCATATGAAAGTACAATATTTGAATTAGGTAAATTGCCTGAAATTTAATTTTTCACTATTAAAAGTAATGCTACATTGAAGAAAGTGAAAGTGTTAATCACTCAGTCGTGTCCAACTCTTTGTGACTCTATGGATTGTCGCCTGCCAGGCTGCTCTGTCCCTTGATTTCTCCAGGCGAGAATACTATAGTAGGTAGCCATTCCCTCTCCAGGGGATCTTCCCAATCCAGGAACCAAATTCAGGTCTCCTGCAATGCAGGCAGATTCTTTACCATCTGAGCTACCAGGGAAGCCCATCTCATTGAATATCTTTCTGTATATATCTTGGCACATATACACGATTGGCAAAGAAAAACACATGCTCATATCTCAGGTCAATGCTCATGAGTGTTAGCTCAAGGAAAGTTAAAAAAAAAAAGAATAATGTGGTCAAGGGTTGGACTATTTCAAAAGACATTCAGATTTTTCTATGGTGACCCTTTTGCCCTGTGAACTAGGACATGGGTATAGAACATTATGAAATTAAGGGCAAGAAGAATTTGCCGCTATGGATTGAAGAAGGATCAGAAAATAAACTCATGACCTAGAGTATTCAGATCTGATGCTCTTGCAACAGCTAAAGACTGAGATCAGTCAACACAACAAAAAGTCTGTGTAACATGGAGGAGGGTCAGGCTCCTGAGCATGGCATATAATGCCTTCACATCTATAACTAAATATGCATTCTCAATATACTTTGTCTTTGCACATGTCCACATCCTTTGTCCTCTAAACAGAAATTCTCTGTCTATCTGGAATTTTACATGCACTCATTGAAGCCAACCTTAAAAGTCATTTCCTCTGAGAAGCCTTCCCCTACGTTTCCAGAAAATTGTGGCTACCTCTGTGATCCCATAACATTTTGTATTGAGAAAGCAGTATTTTGTGTCCAGATTACTCTCAGATAATACTCCGGAGACTATGTCTTAATATTTTTGTAGGTCTACTGGCTCTGGTATATGTGTGAAGTTTGATAAATGTTGGCAGAATTAAGGAGGAGCGATTCAGACTTATAATACCATGCAGAGTGAGTCAGTCACTCCATCAACCCAACAGGCTTCCCAGCCAGGGAACACATGGGAGATATGGAGTTAGAGACTGCCTGCTTCCCAGTCATGCCATCCATCACTGATCACCATCTGGTCACTATTACTACTGCTAGCCAACTACTTAGGTCTCTAACCTACACAATGATCCTTTACATGAGATATCTTCCCCTCAATGCCTTATCCCAGACAGGAAAACAAGTGAGTGCCTGGTTACCAATGCACTGTGGGTCACCTACATCATGCTACACTTAAACATGTGAACACACACACACGTGTACACATGTACACACACAGAGACACACAGACATCATTCATTTCAATATTCACATGAAAATATACATATACACAGTCCCAGGTCATGCCAAGAAAGAAAAAGAAAAAAATAAATGGAGATAGCAGATTACAGAATGAAAAGCATAATAAGAAACTATGAATGCTTTGCATGTGAGACATAGGGCCCTGGTGGGTGAGGGAAGATAAATGTGTAGTCAGCAAAAGGACCACCAGTTGCTAGTTATAAATAGAAGCAGCGGAGGATGAGAAGCTTAGCTTTATTTTCTTTTAATCAGTCACATTACCAAGTGGGCTACCTGGAGGCATCAGACTGGTCACAAAAGCAGCATGTGGTTCTTAAACAGCATCTTTATCAGCTGATGGAGGCAATGGTGACACATTAATGGGACAACAAGAGGAATATATAGCTTTAAAGCATGTTTCTCATACTTTAGTGTACAGGAGAAATGTCTTGGGATCTCGTTAAAAATGCAGATAGTCCCTACCCTAAATAATTTTGATTCTGTGTGTAGTAGTGGTCAAGAAACAGAATTTTTAGTAACCAAGTAAATTCTGAGATAGGTCTGAGGGCCATTCTTAAAGGAAATACTGCTATAAAGGAAATGAAAAGAGACACAGAAGAAGGGAAGAGGCAGTGAGCTAAATTACCTGCAACAACCCAAATGGTGTACAGTTTCCTATATATCAGAATTCTTATTTACTTTATTTACTTATAAATTCTTATTTATTTACCATACTCAGCTAAAACATTCCTACATTAATTTTACTTCATTTGTTTGAGATAATGAGGCTAAAACTTTGTAAATCCATTTATATACAAGCCTATATGTAAGTTGGAATATATATAGTGCTACCATGAGAACCTGGAGAAGGCGATGGCACCCCACTCCAGTCCTCTTGCCTGGAGAATCCCATGGACTTAGGAGCCTATAGGCTGCAGTCCATGGGGTTCCCAAGAGTTGGACATGACTGAGTGACTTCCCTTTCACTTTTCACTTTCATGCATTGGAGAAGGAAATGGCAACCCACTCCAGTGTTCTTCCCTGGAGAATCCCAGGGACGGCGGAGCCTGGTGGGCTGCCGTCTATGCAGTTGCACAGAGTCGGACACAACTGAAGTGACTTAGCAGCAGCAGCCATGAGAACCATGATATAGGCTCATGCTTATGAGCTGCATGGCTCATAAACGGAGAGGTTAAGAAACGACCCAATCAAAAAATGGGTCAAAGAACTAAACGGACATCTCTCCAAAGAAGACATATATTTGGCTAACAAACACATGAAAAGATGCTCAACATCACTCATTATCAGAGAAATGCAAATCAAAACCACAATGAGGTACCATTTCACACCAGTCAGAATGGCTGCGATCCAAAAGTCTACAAGCAATAAATGCTGGAGAGGATGTGGAGAAAAGGGAACCCTCTTACACTGCTGGTGGGAATGCAAACTAGTACAACCACTATGGAGGACAGTGTGGAGATTCCTTAAAAAATTGGAAATAGAACTGCCTTATGACCCAGCAATCCCACTGCTAGGCATACACACTGAAGAAACCAGAATTGAAAGAGACACATGTACCCCAATGTTCATCGCAGCACTGTTTATAATAGCCAGGACATGGAAGCAACCTAGATGTCCATCATCCAATCAAAAAATGGGCCAAAGAACTAAATAGGCACTTCTCCAAAGAAGACATACGGATGGCTAACAAACACATGAAAAGATGTTCAACATCACTCATTATCAGAGAAATGCAAATCAAAACCACAATGAGGTACCATTTCACACCAGTCAGAATGGCTGCGATCCAAAAGTCTACAAGCAATAAATGCTGGAGAGGATGTGGAGAAAAGGGAACCCTCTTACACTGCTGGTGGGAATGCAAACTAGTACAACCACTATGGAGGACAGTGTGGAGATTCCTTAAAAAATTGGAAATAGAACTGCCTTATGACCCAGCAATCCCACTGCTAGGCATACACACTGAAGAAACCAGAATTGAAAGAGACACATGTACCCCAATGTTCATCACAGCACTGTTTATAATAGCCAGGACATGGAAGCAACCTAGATGTCCATAAGTGGATGAATGGATAAGAAAGCTGTGGTACATATACACAATGAAGTATTACTCAGCCATTAAGAAGAATACATTTGAAGCCATTAAAAAGAATACATTCTAATGGGGTGGGTGAAACTGGATCCGATTATACAGAGTGAAGTAAGCCAGAAAGAAAAACATCAATATAGTATACTAACGCATATATATGGAATTTAGAAAGATGGTAACGATAACCCTGTATGAGAGACAGCAAAAGAGACACAGATGTATAGAACAGTCTTTTGGACTCTGTGGGAGAGGGAGAGGGTGAGATGATTTGGGAGAATGGCATTGAAACATGTATAATGTCATATGTGAAATGAATCACCAGTCTAGGTTTGATGCAGGATACAGGATACTTGGGGCTGGTGCACTGGGATGACCCAAAGGGATGTTATGGGGAGGGAGCAGGGAGGGGGGTTCAGGATAGGGAGCACGTGTACACCCATGGCAGATTCATGTTGATGTATGGCAAAATCAATACAATAAAGTAAAAATAAATAAATAAAAAGAAAATGGTAAGAGAATGGGTTTTCCATTCATTTTAAACACTCCTTCCACAAATCCCTCAGCTGATTCCTCAGCTTCTTCTACCTCACAAAAACTTCTGTAGTTCCTCTCTCTCTAGTGTTTGTTACACTTGAAATTACTTACTACCCCCCATCCCCACCATGCTGTCTTGCTCACCATTTGGAACACTCCATGAAGACAGATCTCATCTGTCTTGTTCAACAGTGTATGTCCAACACCAAGAACAGTGTCCGGTATATTTTACATCCTGAAAACTTTTGCTGAAAGAATACATAAGCTTTATATTGAGTGATCAAAAATTTACTCCAAGATAACTTAACCAAAAGAAGAATCATGAAATAAGCAGCTTAGATTTACTGAAAAAAAAAATGAATGAACTCTTGATTGATGAAAATCTACTCCAATGACTTGACAGAAGGGAGAATACTTGAATGACAAGATATCAGACACTTAAATGATAAAACAGGCATAGGAATGTTTTCCTCATTGAGTCCATTATCACCTTTTCGATAGTCCACTTCTTTCCTTCTTACTTAGTGCCAAGTTAGTGAGAGGGTGAGGACCCCAAGAGCCGAGGGGTACACCAGAGCTTGAGGATGAAGAGAAACAGCAGTTGCCAGAAGCATCAAGGTGGATCATGTTCATAAGAAGGATCTCAGCTGGAGATCTGATCAGAGGAGCCACAGACCACGTTTTGGTCACCTTTTTGAGGGGTACTGGGAGGTGCTCTGACAATGTCTAAAGTAAATGCTGCCCTTTGACCTATAGCAGTTCAGGTATTATCTATGATTTCTGCCTTAAAATGGACGCTTTATATCTTCAAGGCTACATCAAGAACTTGAACTTAATCAGTATAGTTATTCTTTTGGGTGGGAAAATCCGGATTTTTCAGGGACCAAGTCCAAGGACTACTCTTTTGGAAAAGGTTCCCTAAGTGTTCTGAAATACTCTCTTGATTAGGAGATAAGAATTCATTTCAGCTTGGCATCAAAGAAGAGCCCACACATGCTTGCTACCTACATAGTTATCCTAAGAAACATGTTTCCTGCCTTTTTTGTTCCATCTAAGGTATGTAGAATCAATATTCAAGATTAGTTGTCTTTGTGTCTGAATTATCAGATTTTAACAGTTTGTACTGCAGCTTCCCTTGGACTGTGAGCTAAGACTCACAGTCAGGAGGAGGTGACACCTGAAAACTGGCATACCTGGCACAGTCCTGGTTCTGCCACTGACTTGCAATATATCCATGAAACCTCATGTGTAAGATGGACAGAAAGGTAACAAAAATCATAGGCATAACTCTGTGAACAATAAATGAGGAGAGGACTAAGCGTACCATGATTCTGGCATTTAGTGAGTGTTCAATAAGTATTCTTTCCTTCCTCTACTTCTCAGAAAAGGTCTTAGTTTGCTGACGAAGCCCTCTTGCGTATCTAAACATTGAAAATTATGCAGAAGTATTCTTTCAGTATTTCCCAGACCAACATACCATGCTTTCTCTTTCCTGAATGAGAAAAACATTTCTCAGTTAAATAATAATGTCCTTTATTGTTGCTTGCATTCTATCTGACATTTACCTTGGTATTCATATTTTTTACTTGTACATCACAAATTAAGGGACAAAAAATACTATCTGAATAGGCCTGAATATATGTACAATGATAGGTTTTCTGCTCACATAGCTTCTTAAAACAACTTTAAAATATTTACATAGAAATGAAGGAATCACAACCTTCAATTCAAACATATCATAACTAAATGTGGTTCTTGGGAGAAGAGTGGCTCCTCACTGGTGAATTTCAATTAAAAAGATAGAAAATATGGGGGCAATGCTATTAACGTAATGAAAATCATGCTCATGCTCAATTGCCAAGTCGTGTCTGACTCTTGCAATCTCATGACTATAGCCCGCTAGGCTCCTCTGTCCATGGGATTTCCCAGGCAAGAATACTGGAGTAGGTTACCATTTCCTTCTCCAGAGAATCTTCCAGACAACCCAGGGATTGAACCTGTGTCTCCTGCATTAGCAGGCGGGGTTCTTTACCATTGAGCCACCAGGGAAGCCTGTATTTAAAATATCTACAGTTTACCTTGTGCTTATTATGTGCCAGGCATTAGGCTGAGTGGTTTACATTTATTATCTGATTTGATCCTTACAATAATGCTATGAGTTAGAGGTGGTTATCAGGATTTTATAGGTAAGGAAATATTAGATGTCAAGGGCATAGACCTAACATCCTGGGATATGTGTTTAGAATTTTCCAGAGAGGTGCTGGTGGCCCACTCACTGTAATCACATGAGTAGCCAGCCTGACATGGCTTTGGTGAGGCTGAGGGGAGGGAGATAATTTATTGGGCATGAGAAAAGTCTTTTCGTCCTCTGACAAATGACAAACCCCAATTACTAAAACATACATCTAAGGAAGCCACTGATTTATCTTCAGTGATCAGTGTTTAGCAACCAACATGTTACAAACCTCATTTCCACATTCTGAGTTTCAGCTTGGCATCTTCAAAATTCCCTGTCAGATCTATTTTCAAGGTTCACATGGCAACACTGCTTGTAAACAACTCAGCCCTTACTAACGAAAGTGTAAATGTAAACCAGGCTGCAACCTAACTGAAGACAGCAAGCAAATGCTGAGAAAGGGGAAGAAGCCGTACTTCCCACTTGACTCGTTTGCGATTTTGATCTTCACACACCAAGTGAATGCATTAAAAAGCAACACTTTCTGAACAAGAATGTGCCCAGCAAATGTTTTTTACAGACCTGGCCAGATGAGATGAAATGATCACTCTTTTTTTTTTTTTTTTCCTGGTTGAGAGTAGTCCTATGACTGCTGCACCAGTTAATAATAGAACAATTATTGTCATAAGTAAAATGAAATAAAGCTTACTATAACATTTCTATAACTCCTTTACAACTGCTCTGTTTTGAGATCTTAGGTATGATTGTGACAGAATTTAGTTTCTGATATCTTCATGCTCAGCAGTAAAGAAATTAATGAAAATTGCATTTGGGAATCTATCGCTGTAATGGTTTCTCACATGGATCCTCTCTGAAGCGGTACAGCTTAGGCAGGTTTTCACAAGGAAACATGGACAGTCGCTTTGGTTTGGACCCCTAATGTTCAAAGTAATTTAACAGCAGCCATTTTTCTGGAAAATCTTCTGAATTTCCTATAAACCTAAATCCAATTACTGATGTAGGCTCTAATAACTAGTTACATGAGATATGATTTTTTTTCCCCTGGTACCTGGGCAACTGCTCGAAGCAGCAAATTCATGTCTCTTATAAGCAATTTTTAGATTTTTTATTTTTTGACTACAAAAGAAGCTCTCAAGATAAAATGACAATTGCAAATGAAATATCAAGATGCAAATCAGTCCTTTCATTAAAGACTTGGCAGCTCCAGGCACAGAGGAGGTGCAGGCAGGAAAAGGGTATGGTGAATAGAGACACTAAACATTAGACCCAACAAGTAATAATGGAGCCAGGCCAGTAAGAAATGAAAGAAATGGATGTACTGGTGGCCAAGGAGCCGCATAAAGGCGATTTTAATGGGAAAGATGGTTCAGGGTTTTTTCATCTTTGGCTCAGAGGCTTTGGTAGTTAATGCATTTTAAAGGGTACGTGTTCTGTCACAGGTCATTAGAATATGGGAAAGGAAATAATAGTGACCAATCTTAGACCTGAAAACCTCCAATCCCTGCTCTTATTTCCAAAGAGTAAATAATAGTTAAGAACAATGAATAATTGAGTGTTGCCTACTCCAGAGAAAAACAATGAATTGAGTAAGCTGGGGAAGTGTGGCAAGGCTGAGTCTAAAATCTCTGCAGTGAACAAGGAAGGATTATGATAGGGATCAATTTAGAGAATACTTTTTTTTTCATGTAATTATGCTGAGCAAAGCAGTTCAGAGAAGTATATTAAAAATGGCCAAGAAACACAAGGAAAAATATTCAAAGTGATTAGAAAACAGAGAAATAAAAATTTTAAATGAGGCTATATTTTATTTTCTTAGCAAAAAGATTACAAAGAGTGGTGATACCATTATTTGGAGAAGGTGTAGCACAGTTGGCATGTGTATATGCTACTGGCAGGAGAGTAAATTACTACCACTTTTCTAGTGGCACTTGCAGAAATTTGTATAAAAATTGACATATTCTTTCAAAAGCTTCACAAACATATGTTCATCGTAAGATTATCTGTAATAGCAAACACTCAAGCCAAAAATCAAATGCTATGAATAGAAGTTTTTAAATAAACTAATTAATCTCATTGCCATGGAATAACAGCTTTTAAAGTGATACTGAACTATATTCATTGGTGAGGAAGGACTTAAAATGTATACCTAAGCGAAAAGAGCAGATAATAAAAGATCATACCCTATACTTACTTCATCTAGATATATATATATATACACACATATTAATAAAACCCTACAGCTACTATATATATATACTTATAAATATATATAATAAATATACAAACTATAAATAGTGCATAATATAAATAACATATGGGGCTTTCAAGGTAGTGCAGCAGTAAAGAATCTGCCTGCCAATGCATGAGACGTAAGAGACACAGGTTAAATTCCTGGGTAGGGAAGATCCCCTGGAGGAGGAAATGGCAACCTGCTCCAGTATTTCTTGCCTGAAGAATCCCATAGAGAGAAGAGCCTGGCAAGCTATAGTTTATGGCATCACAAAGAGTCAGACATGACTGAGCAACTGAACACATAAATAAAATATTTATATATAACACAATTTATATATATTACATATAAGCATATGCACACACACACACGTGTGTGTGTGTGTATATATATATATATCTCATATAATAGTTGGCTTTTCTGTGCTTAAGAGAATCATTGACCATTGTTAAATAACTAAATACCTGTTACTACCCATCTTAGAACTTACAGTAATATTTTCCATATGTGTGGCTATTGACTATGAAGTTTTGAAGTCTATAGTTTTGAAGATCTGTTTCTAACTCTTCTTATTTGGTGTTTATATTTGAAACTAATATGCTTTCCTCCTTGACTTCTTAATACATACAATTCTCTAAATTAGGTAAACACAGGTCAATTCACTTTCTTTTTTGGTGAAGCATAAAAGATGACACCAAACGTTTTTGGTGTCTAAATTTTATTTTTACTGATTTACAAATTCATATTTATAAAAGAAAAACACTTAGGTAACAACGAAATGTTAATGCAGTTACCTCTGAATTGTGAAATTCTGTACGAATTCATATATTATGTACTGATTTTTACTTATTTTGATGTTTAAATTTGTTTTTGTCTCCTAGTCTTTGTACCTTAATAAAAAAATGAAAGGAAAACCAGGATAACCCGAGCAAAATGCCTCTTAACTTTGGATGTGTGCTTTTTCCTCAGCTGCCACAGTACCACAGTACCATGATAAACCTGGAAGATTCCTATTTTCCCCTGAGAGTCCCTTTTCTTCTGGCCATTCACAGATGTCTTTTGTTCCCTCCTTATGCCGGTTCCTTTCATCAATGGTATTTATCAACTCAGAAAGAAGCTGACTTTTAAAATGATAAAACAAATAGGTGATGATTTTAGGGGACAAAAAGAGAAATAAGTTAGTTCCTATCTTTTCTTTTTTGTTTCTTTGGGTTTTTTCTCCTCTCCTTTTTTTTATTGACTTCGAAAACTCCAATTGGCATTTGAAGTACAAATACATGCTATATTTTATTCAGACAATATGAAAAGGTGAGAAATGTATATTTACCAGTTATAATATTTGGCTAAGTAAATGAGTACATGGTCTGAATAATTTGACCTTTTTAATAATGAGTATATTGATGTGAATATATAAATAGATAGTCTGGTGGATGAATGGATGACTAGATAGAAAAACACTATGACAAATATAAAACAGACATCAGACTGAGCAAGTCCAAAAAATTCAGTATATTAACCAATTCTGCAAATATAAATGTATTTATATTTGTCAAAGTATAAATGGCCAATACCTAAAGAAGTGCTGGCACATTAATTTGTGTTGACTAGTGAAAAAGGAACATGACGCAGCTATGTGCTCTATCTCCTTATACTGAAGAGGTAAAAATGACTTTTCTCATAAAGAACTAACACTTCTTCAAATGTATGTTCATTATACTATGGGATCATTTCTTATGAGGAACAATATATTCTTCTAATAAAGATGATGACAGTAATACATAGCTTATACAATGGGGTCTTTGTAGAGAGTGAAAACACCGAAACAGACATAAACCATTCATTTTTGACTATAAAATTGTAGCTAATGACCATCTTTTTCACTCAATAAATATTGTTGAATTATGGCTGAAGAAATAAATGTAATCCATTATACACCCTTAAAATGTCCAGGCAAAACCCCCAGCCATTTCTCTGTATCCCCTTCTAAGGTGGCTCTAAGGTCTGCAGTTTGAATAATAATTCAGTTTTGTCTTATCTGACCTACCAAGAGATAGATGCATAAAACATGGAAGTGAATCCATGAGACCATACCAGATACTCCTCACCAGAAAGAAGAGATTCCTGTGGTTGAACTGAGTTAATCAGGCCTAGGATACACAAATATATTTTTCAAATTAACTTTTATTTGGTAATGCTTTGTAACAACAGATAGAACCTCATTATCAAGTACCTTATAATTCAGCATGGAGGACAAAAATAATATTTCTAAAGTAATTACAGTGTATGTAAGCTTCAGGCCATAAAGACAGGTCAGTGTATCAGCAAAGATTTGCCTGTTGAATCACTGATGTATTGCTTGGTATTAGGGATATAAAGATGAAATGCATACTTACTCTAATCTCAAGGAATTCACGAGTCTAAGGGATGAGTTAAGAAATATTTTAAGAAAACAATACAGGTGGTGAAGTGTTAAAACAAAGTGGCACTTAAAGACTCTGGAGAGGAGATGATAAGTGACCTGAGACTTATTGGATGACAGGGAGTTTTTAAAGAAAGAACGTAAGTTGGGAGAAAGGGCTGCTTACTCATAGAGAATGGCAAGTATTAAGTCAGAAAAGCATGACAAAAGGAAAGGTGTGAGGTGTCATGAAATGTGTGAATAACTGTAACATATGGTACAGAGGGAGAGAGGTCAGAGGTTATGGCTGGGAAGGCAGATCAGGGCCAGCGAGGGAAGCAACTTTATGACACATTGGGGAACTCAGGTCTTATAAAACAGATAATAAGCAATCGCTGCATATGAAGTGAAACTGAGTGCTATGATTTTGGCTACTGCAAAGATAAAATATGGAAAATGGGCAGTAAAAGAAAAGAAGACAAGTCAGAAAACTCTTTTATGTTACTAACAGCAGAACACTTTGGGTAAAGAAAGAGGACTTTAACAGTGGCTAGAAGGTTTCTGGCTAGGGCTACTGAGTGGATAATGCTGGGATGAGAAATGCAGAGAGGAAGCTCATAAGGTTTCCTTGGATATGATGAGCTGGAGGAGCCTGAAAAGCATCTCTGTAGACATATTCAATGGGTAGTCAGAGAAATGCGGGCAACAGAAAGACAGAAGAAATTAGAAAAGCATGGCACACAGTGGTCTAAAGCTCCACTGTCCACCATGGCAGCCACCAAGCCCAGGTGGCAAAGTGAAACATGGCTAATCAGAATGAAATGTGCTAGCTGCTATATATAAAATGGATAACCAAAAAGGACCGACTCTATAGCATATGGGACACTTCTCAGTGTTATGTGATGACCTGAATGGGAGGGGGGTTGGGGGAAGAATGGATACATGTATATGTATGGCTGAGTCTCTTCCTTGTTCACCTGAAATTATCACAACATTGGTTCATCAGCTATGCTGAGTGCTAAGCCATTTCACTCAGTTCTACTCTTTGTGATGCTATGGACTGTAGCCCACCAGGCTCCTCTATCCACGGGATTCTCCAGGCAAGAATACTGCAGTGACATGCCATGCTCTCCTCCAGGGGATCTTCCTGACCCAGGGATCAAACCCACATCTTTTATGTCTCCTGCATTGGCAGGCAGATTCTTTACTACTAGCACCACCTGGGAAGCCTGTTATTTGGCTATATCCCAGTACAAAATAAAAAGTTCAGAAGAAAAAAAAAAAAGAATGAAATATGCCATTAAGTGTAAAAATGCACCTGATTCCAAAGATTTTGTTGAAAAAAGTTAAATATCTTAGCAATAATTTGTATGTAGAGTATAAGTTGAAATAATAATATTTTGAATACACTGGGTTAAATTATTATTAAAATTCTTTTCACCTTTTCATATTTAACTTTTTAATACAGCTGTTAGAAAGTTAACATCACATAAGTAATTACATATATAGCTTGCATTATATTCCTGTTGGCTGGTGCTGGTCTAAAGGCTCTAGTCATAGCAGTGTGAGTTTCAAGATGTATAAAGAGGGAAGCAAGAGTAGTCAGGCATGCATTTGGAGAAAAAGGCTATCCAGAGACTTGAGATAAGGAGCAGAAAAAAACAGAAGCACTAAAGATGCAATCAATTATTACTTTGACAGTACATTGATGAGGAAAATATCATGACTGGAGCACATATACAAAAAGGTGAACATGTATAAAGAAGTGAATTTGATTATGGAAAATAATGATTGTGGCTAAACATGTATGCAGTATAAAACAGAGAATACCTGGAAAGGGTCATATCATGATGCACACATTGCTTTAGGAAGAACATATGTTATGGTACACATGAAGAGGAAGGTACTGGAAGAGACAAGAAGGCAGTGGGAGCAATGGCTGGTGTCTAGCATGAAATCACACATGTTTAGATGAGGGTGAGGTAAGGGGAAGAGAAAAAGGAAAACTTAAGAAAGATGGCAAAAAAAAAAAGATGCCTAAGCAAGAATGAATGTGGTCAACTACAACTGGAATTTAAACCTTAGCCCTTCATTAGGGTGGACAGGTCAACATCACACTCAAAGCTGAGACATTGGTAACTTGAGGCCACACCATTTTCCTAACATAGCAAGCACCCTGACGTGCTTTATTGGATCAAAACTGCTGAAGATGGCAAACTGGAAAGTCCTCACGAGAGCTTCAGGAAATAGCAAGGTCGATGAAGACAGCTCCATAATTAAGACCCATTGCCAGGAACTGTTTCCTGCATCTTTCAGCTGCTGCAGACATTTGGTTTGCCTCATGTAGACACAGGATAAAACCCAACGAGAGAGATTTCCCATAGGCAGGGAAGAAATGTGAACAGATTAGGGTATTTCTTGACTTCTGTTGCTAACTGCTGTGTGAGAGAAAAAGCTATATATAGATTTTTTTTCATTCCTGTTTCTGTTATTTTAATGAGACCCAAAGTTAAAGTTAAAAGATTCAAATGCTTAAATCCAAAAGATAACTTTTAATTTGTAGAAGAGATGGAAATACATCTTTTACTTCAAGGTAAATATCACTATGCTGATCTACAAGATGACCTGATTCTGGAACTGAACACATCAAAATATATGTTAAAACACACACACACACACCCTCCTTTGACAGTTATATTCAATGTCTTTCATAATCCCATGTTGGCTCTAAAGTAGATTGTATTCAGCAATCAAGAGGTGAAAACACTTGACAAAAAAAGGGTATTAAAATGACTGCTGTGTCTCTGAGATAGCAATTACATTAATAACTTCCCTGGATCCTTTAAAAAAAAATCAGGTTAGCTATCACAAAGGGTGTCAGATTAAGCACACAGGCAACTAAATCTGCAACTCTTTGAATGGACGATAATGCGTTATGCATTCTTCTCACTGCCTGGACCAACCATTAAGTCACTGAATAAAGAAAAAAGTGGGTAGATGATGCAACAGAAGTCAAGCTCTTTGGGTCAGTTCTTCCCAGGTTGTGCTGACAGGAAATCTAGAACAGGTAAGAGGAGGACAATGAAGCCTTTAATGAGTGATCCTTGGTTGAAATTCTAAATCAAAGCACCATGACACTGTTTGGAATTTTATCTCCTCAAGTATGCACTGTTTTGTGCATTTTGTGCAGAGTTTCAGCCAAGAAGTTAGGCAATAAATCTTCAGAAATCCTATGCTCACCTATAGCCATAAACTCATGGTAAGGACACTTCATGAATTTTTTAAGAAAATGCACAATGGTGGAACTAGAATTAAGATCTTCAACTTCTGCAGGTTACAGGTGTCCCTTGGTATCCTGGGGGCTTGGTTCCAGGAACCACCCTTGGATACCAAAATCCCCAGTGCTCTAGAGCTCTATGGAAAATGGGGTAAGTTGAAGGTGAAGGTGAAGTCGCTCAGTCATGTCCGACTCTTTGCAACCCCGTGGACTGTAACCTACTAGGCTTCTCCGTCCATGGGATTCTCCAGGCAAGAATACTGGAGTGGATTGTCATTTTCTTCTCCAGGGGATCTTCCCGACCCAAGGATCGAACCCGGGTCTCCCACATTGGGGGCAGATGTTTAACCTCTGAGCCACCAGGGAAAATGGGGTCCTGTTGGCATAAACCTTCTCACATTCTTCTTTAGAACTTAAATCATCTCTAGATTAGTACTTATGATACCTAATACAATGTAAATGTTATGCAAATGGTTGTAAATACAAATGTAAATACTATGTAAATAGTTGCCTGGCACACCACAAATACAAATTTTGGCTTTTGGAACTTGCTAGAATTTTTTTTTTCCGATTATTTTCCAACCTGGGGTTGCTTGAATCTACAGATGTGAAATCCACAGATATGTTCAGGTATTTCTTTCCTTCTGATTTTACCTCAGTCTCTCCATAGATTATGAGGCAGGGCAACATCTGCAAAGTAGTTGTGTGATTTTAGTTCTCAGTTTTCTCTAGATAATTTATAGAAAATACCATCTCTCCTCACAGGACTGTTTCCAGGATTAAGTGAGATCAAAGTGTCCAGTACATAGTAGATTCTCCATAACAATATTAATAATAATTACCATTATGGCTCAGCTGGTAAAGAATCTGCCTTCAATGTGGGAGACCTGGGTTTGATCCCCAGGTCAGGAATATCCCCTGGAGAAGGAAATGATAACCCACTCCAGTACTCTTGCCTGGAGAATTCCATAGATGGAGGAGCAGGACAGGCTGCAGTCCATGGAATCACAAAGAGTCAGATACGACTGTGTGACTAATTTTCACTTTCACTATACAAAGGGTGCATAAGTTGAGGTTAAAAATTTTAAACTAGGGGAAAAAAAGAAAAAAAATCATTAACTATACTTGTATATATTTAGACCATTATTTTGCTCTAAGGCAATTTTTTCAGAACTTTACCACCTATTTCAAAGTAGTCTACACATTGGCAGATTATTGGAGCAAATGAGAAATCTAGTAATGTTGTATGTAGTACTACATACGAAAATAGAGACATACCTAGTTTACCAAATGCAGACTCCGGTTTAAATACAACCTAGATGAGAAATTTAACAGCCTTTCCACATCAGCCTCCATCACCTCTGCTCCACTTCACATTCCACTGTGACTAGCAGCTTTTATCTCATCTTCCAGTTCATATTTATGATGGAGCACAGGGTTTCTAAACGTAAGCTGAGCTCACAACCCTTCCATGTCCAGGTCAGTGTTGGGCATATGGTTTTGTCAGTACAGTGAAACACTTGCCATATGAAAAAGACCCACTTCATTCATCTTTTCCACTTGCCACAGACCTAAAAGGACATGTTCATGAGGGTGTCTCTCACACTAGACACATACCAGAATCTCAGAAGTTTGTAGCAAGGAGGCAGAAAATGAGTATAAAGATGAACCATGTCCTATTTGCCTTTACAAGGATTTATAGTCAAGGGTTCTTCTGAGAATCATGATCCCATATCACCCTTAAGAATAATGTACTTTATAATTTTTAAAATGTGTACCATAAAGTAAATGTCAGTCTGTAGTACTGTCAGGAACAACCTGAGTGCTATGCTTGACCGATTAAATTAGAGGGATTTAGGCAGACAGATGTGTTTTAATTTTGATCACATCCATATGATGGAAACCAACCAATGACAGAAAAGAAAAACTTGTCAATGGGATAAACAATTTTTAAAAACTAGAGCAGACTCAATTATTTGATTTCAGCTTCTGTCTGAAATACATTCAATCTGATGGAGAGGAGTGAACACTGAGCATCATTTTTTCCCCCATAAACTCTCTTTCTATAGTTATAAGAGAAAAAATGTAAAGTTTGACTTCAGTTTTCTGTCAATGATCACTATGGTCTTTTTACATTGTGCATGAAGAGCCCAACCCAATATTTTAAGGCTATTGTCAATACTGTTATGTAGGCACACTTGAGTCATTTGTCTAAAGACTCCTCTGAGAAGTAATTATGAAACTGTCTCAGAAGATTAGTTCTAAAGAGTTCAAGGAGATTTTCTTGGTTTGTCCAGTTAAGATGAGCCTACTCAAACCTTCATTTATTTCAGAGATTAAGGTAAAGGACAATGATTTAAGATTTAACAGATAAGGATGAGTAAAGCTTTAAGATTTATTGTCTTCTGTATGACAGAAATTATACCAAATGCACATTCCCATCTGGCACATGAGAAAACTGAGGCCTAGAAAGAATGGTAATTTTTTCAAAAGCATACAACAACTATGTGGCAAGGGCTTGGATTTGAAAAAGTCTTTTCAGCTATGTAGAAAATACACCAAGGAGAAAAGACTGCAGATAGGGCAGTATTTAAATATTGGTAAATTGTTATTTTGATGTCTCACCTTTTTATAAAATATGTCTTGAAATATATGAGCTTAATGTCAAGTTGCTTACCTCTCAACTATTTTGAGAAAAAAAAAAATAGCCAGGTCAAATTTTCATACATTTTAGCAGGCAGCAAACATGGAAAATACATCAGAACTTCTCTCCTCATCATACTATTTCTAATTAAACAGGTAAACAAAATATGTTTAATCTAACAAGTGTGTCATACATAGATTCCTTTTATGTAATTCTTATAAATCATCTTCAAGAAGATGGTTTTAAATGGTGAAGCCTAATTAGTATAATTGCCATTTTACAAGTCACAGTTAGTCATTGTCTTTTACTTGGAAGGAAATGAAAGACATTCTGGAGATGAAGAGGGAGATAAAAATCAAAACCATTAGAATTGCTTTCTTTTCCTATCTTACTTCCTTCACCTACCTGTTCCTCTAATAGCAAACAGCTGGACTTAAATGAATATTCCATTCAGAGTAATAGTCACCATCTTTCCTGCTTTACATTCTGAAGTTTGGCCATTTACCTTTCTCATTTACACATTTGTGAGTGCTAGAGAACTTAGGAAAAATCGTTTTAGTAATTGAGCTGAGAAAATTCATAACACTTCTTCTTACACCTAGGATTAAGCAGGAATTGATAGAGAAAACTATAAAGAAAAATTCTGAGAGTACCCATCAGTTTAATCACCATGATTCTATCAAATGTGCAACCCATCATTAATTTTGTTTTTTTTAGGTTCCCTGACACTTAATGGTCTTCGGTTCCTAGCAAAAGCATAACAATATAAGGGCTAATTATAAGAGATTCCATTTACCCAAATGACATTATACATTTGCAGTTAACTAACTCCTTTAATCTAAATGTGCAATAACAAGGAATTAATTAATAATAGCAGCTAACATTTATTCACTATTCCTCATGTGTAGGGCTCTATTCTTAGTGCTTAACATAATTGGTTATCTCACTAATATTCACAACAATCACACTAATCTTCACCACAATTATAGATTCTATAATTATCCCCATTATACAGATGAGGAAATGGAAGCATAGGGAATTTAAGTTACTCATTAGGTCAGACATCTATTTAGAGATGAAATTTAGATTCAAATGCAGGAAATTTGGCTCAAGTGCTTGTGTTCTGAAATATTAATACTACAATACACTGCTACCAAAGTAGAAGTGCTCATACATAAGGCATTATGCCAAAAAATATCCACCTGGTTTTGAAATTGCAGATATATATATCTGTATTAAGTTTAAGAGCCACATATATCCTATAAATTATTTTATAGAAGGGATATATATATATATATATAAATTAAATTTTTTAGGAAGGATAATGTTAGCAATGTCTCTAGTTGGTAAGATTATGACTGATCTCTATTTTTATTTGTATATACATATGGTTATTAATTTTTTTTATTGTATTCTCTGTTTCTTTTCACAATGGATATTTACTGTTTGAATAACCAAAACCTTTTTAAAAAGGAAAAAATGTAGAAGCTGAATTCTTAGGACAACCCTCTAATACCAGAGCCAGCTAGAAGATGAGTTACCACTAAACCTTAACTCTCTCTCCATTGGAAGTCTCACCTATCTACTTCAATAAAACTTTTCGTTTTGTACAGTACTTGAGTTTACAAAAAGTTTGCACATGTTATTTAGGTATTATCCATCAGACCCTTAGCTCATTTATTATTCATTTTGACACAGGAGAAGAAGGTAAAGAACCAGTGCCAGCACAAATGACACTGCAGAGTGCAATGGCTTGGGAGGAGCAGACTGTGACCTACATGAGAAGGACTTTTGGGTAATCTGTTCCTCTTGACTACCTTCAGCCCTTATGAAGTCTCCTGACTGCTGGTCCAAAATCCAGAGCTTCCATGTGGTTAGGAAAGATCAGAGCTTGCAGTGCTTCTTCAAAGCAGTATTGTTATGATGGTGACAACAAAATCACCATTTAGGAAAGTTCTCCAATAAAATGTCTTCATAAGAAAAAAGTCTTATCTTAATTTTATTGAATTCATTATAGTATAAAATTACAAAAACTAAGATGGAACAAAACCACCAAGACAAATTATAGCATTCTACATCATGACAGCTTTACCATTACTTAACATAATCCAGTAACCAAGGAAAGGGCAGCTCTTTCTTCTCTCCTTTACCAGATAATGCTATTTCTGGGAAAACAACTATTGGGGTAGCACATTTTGTTTCACATTGTAGCTTTGGTATGACCCAAGGAAGTTATAACCCAGAAATCAGTGCCATGTTTCTTTACAGATATTTTCAATGACTTTGCTATCATCAGGTCATCCCACCGGACACACCCATGGAAATCTACATGGTAGTGCCACACTAATCTGTTCACCCACTGGTCACCAATGAAGGAGAATGTTTACAATAGAAGGGTTGTAGGATATTATAACACATTGGACCAAACTTTAAATACATAATAATCACCTGTGAAGCTTGTTGAAAAATGCAGATTCTCTAGGCCCTACTCTTAAAGAATTTGACTCAGCTGGTATGGGGAGAGGCCCAGGAATTTACATTTTTAGTAAGTAATTCAGGTTATTTGGCCTTTATGATGGATATAAATGAAAAACAGGTGCTAGTATCACAACACTCAGCATATATTCTTGTTTGCCTTATAAATTCTCATCTAAGTATAAGTAGAGATGGTAAGAGTAAATCTTTCAGCTTTGCTTCATTAATAATTCAGCAAGACTGAATATTGTTTTGAATATATTTGATTGCAAACTTGGCAGGTCTTGTAAGCAAATTTCCTCCCATATTTCACATCATCAGAACAGTCTTAGTCATCAGCAGTATAGCAGACTGTACATTTACTTAAAGGCGATGAGGTGTGTGGTGATAGTTTAGATAAGAGTTTGTTCACACATTCCACTCAAACGCAACTGAAGAAAGAAAAATATGCATCCATCTTCAGAGCAAGTGAATATATAGTAATTTTATATTTACAAATAATAGGTAAATAAGTAATGTAAAGCTGTGTAGCAGAAGTTAAAAGTGAAATTTTCAAGTATTTTGGACTGTTTTGACAAAAGTGGCTAATATGGACAAGACCTAGAGTGACTCTCTCAAAATCAATGGATTATTGACGATTTTTTTTTGTTTGTTTCTGGGGTTTAGTCCTTTATCATGGAAGTATATGTGCCTTTACATTGAGCAGAATAGTCCAGATGGGAGGAATTCTCAGGTCAAATCAAGATGAGAATAAATACTAGGCCTGTTAAGGACACTAATAGAAGCTTTTATAGACAGAATCCCTAGAGGTGTTTCTTATTACTAAGGTAACATGATAGCTCTTTCTGAAGAGTTACACATAATGGTGTAAAACTTGTGCTAAAACACTGTAATCAGTACATTTAAATGCACCCTTAGGCAGTTTATTGAAAGTTACTATCCTGCATAGTCAATCAACCTTAATATCCTACCTACATTTCCCTGTGATCATACTAGCCAGATAATGATGGTGGGGTAAGGGACAGGTAGAGATGGGGTGGAAGGAAGTATTCCAGCATCAAAGGAGGTGGCAAAGACCAGTCTAAGCTCTTAGGCAAAATAGTGCAGGGTCCCATCATTTGGCTGGTCTTTTGTGGAACCAAGAAAATAGCTCCATCACCAAGAGTGGACTTGAACTTATATAATTCAGCAGGGAAGAGTTATACTTCATCAACACTCCACCAAAGTCTCTCTTTATTCACTCAATAAATACTGAATGAGTATCTATCTACTAAGTGCCAGACAATGCTGCTAATTCATAAGTGAACCAAACATAAAAACCTTGCCCTTATGAAACATATATCTTAATGGGAAGAGAAAAAAGTTGAGAAAATAAATACCAGACATATGCTGCATCCAATGGTGATAAGGGCCAAGGAGAGATACAAAGCAAGAAAGGGGTGGAGAGTTCAAGGGTGGAGGGATTGGGATACGCAACTGAAGAAAGAAAAATATGCATCCATCTTCAGAGCAAGTGAATATATAGTAATTTTATATTTACAAATAATAGGTAAATAAGTAATGTAAAGCTGTGTAGCAGAAGTTAAAAGTGAAATTTTCAAGTATTTTGGACTGTTTTGACAAAAGTGGCTAATATGGACAAGACCTAGAGTGACTCTCTCAAAATCAATGGATTATTGACGATTTTTTTTTGTTTGTTTCTGGGGTTTAGTCCTTTATCATGGAAGTATATGTGCCTTTACATTGAGCAGAATAGTCCAGATGGGAGGAATTCTCAGGTCAAATCAAGATGAGAATAAATACTAGGCCTGTTAAGGACACTAATAGAAGCTTTTATAGACAGAATCCCTAGAGGTGTTTCTTATTACTAAGGTAACATGATAGCTCTTTCTGAAGAGTTACACATAATGGTGTAAAACTTGTGCTAAAACACTGTAATCAGTACATTTAAATGCACCCTTAGGCAGTTTATTGAAAGTTACTATCCTGCATAGTCAATCAACCTTAATATCCTACCTACATTTCCCTGTGATCATACTAGCCAGATAATGATGGTGGGGTAAGGGACAGGTAGAGATGGGGTGGAAGGAAGTATTCCAGCATCAAAGGAGGTGGCAAAGACCAGTCTAAGCTCTTAGGCAAAATAGTGCAGGGTCCCATCATTTGGCTGGTCTTTTGTGGAACCAAGAAAATAGCTCCATCACCAAGAGTGGACTTGAACTTATATAATTCAGCAGGGAAGAGTTATACTTCATCAACACTCCACCAAAGTCTCTCTTTATTCACTCAATAAATACTGAATGAGTATCTATCTACTAAGTGCCAGACAATGCTGCTAATTCATAAGTGAACCAAACATAAAAACCTTGCCCTTATGAAACATATATCTTAATGGGAAGAGAAAAAAGTTGAGAAAATAAATACCAGACATATGCTGCATCCAATGGTGATAAGGGCCAAGGAGAGATACAAAGCAAGAAAGGGGTGGAGAGTTCAAGGGTGGAGGGATTGGGACGTCATTTTAAATAAATTGGTTAGGAAGAGTCTAAGAAGGTACTTCTTCCAAGAAGACTTGAAGAAGTGAGGAGGTGAATCATGTGGAAGTCACCCAGGAGAATGGGAATAGCAGGTGCAAAGAGACATGGAGATCATGAGAGACCTCAAGACCTGGGCATCTGAATCAGGGGCGTGGCTTCACACGCAGGCACCAACACCTATCTCAAGGTATCAGACTGTTGAGAAATGTGCTTTCAGTAATTCCACAACTTCATCAGCTGCTTCAGGCTTCTGGAGAGCAAGACTGCAGTGACGTTTGGTTTGTGTCAATCTCTGGGAATTCTGTTAGGTGTACTTGTCTTCCTGTCTTTTCCTTTTTCTCCAAGAAAGGACAATTTCTCCAACGAATCTGATGAAGTAAGATGAATTAAATCAGAATCCTTAGTCTGCCTAGAAACAACAAGTGTGAGCACAGGACCAGCTCAGTTTTCAGAGGAGGAGTCATAAATTCTGCCATGAATACTTGTGATGATTTTATAAGACTTACTACTGGTTGCTGTATTCATTTTCTGTAGCCGCTGTAACAAATTACCACTTACTCAGTGGCTTAAAAACAGCACAAATTTATTATCTTATAGGTCAGACGTCTAACATGGGACTCTCCAGACTAAAATCACTTTAGAGGCTAAAATCAGCTGGGAGAGCTGCGCTCCTTTCTGTAGCCTCTAGGCAGGATCTATTTCCTCTCCATTTCTCTCTTCCAGAGCTGTCTATAGCCCTCCCATGGCCCTTTACCTCCACCTTCACAGCTTAACAAAGACAAGTGGCCCTTGCTTCTCAAGCCGTATCTCCTCCTCTGACTGAGGCTCTCTTCTCTCTCTCTCTTTTGCTTTTAAGGATCCCTGTGATTACAATGGACTCACCCAGTAATCCAGCGTATCCTCTAAGTAACAACTTAATTACACCTGCAAAGTCTCTTACCATGCAAAATAACATACTTATAGATTCTGAGGTTTAAGACAGGGATGTATATTTGGGGGCTGTTATTCTGCCTACTATGGTTATACCTTTTTTTTATTTCATGTTTCAGAAGCTGATCAAGTTTTATAAGAAAAGTTTGTTATTAGTCACTGCAAGAAAATGGCAAGGGACAGAAAGGTTTCTTACTTATATGGGCAGTTATTTGAACAAAAATTGTTTTCTGAGATGATATTTCCTAAAAAGGCAGCATATGACTATAGGGTTTTAAAAGGGAAAAAAATGAAGGAATTTATCCATTGCCTCCTTGGATATTTTAATAATGTGTAAATTGGAGCAAATTAATTGACCACTGTGAATCTCAATTTCCTTAAAATAGCCTTTCAGAGTTATGAGAATTAAAGAGGATAAACTATGTGCCATACAAATTAACATGGCATTGGCCTACACTGGCCACTTTTGTATCTTTTGTTCTTAATCACCATCAACATTTTTCTTTCACTTGCTTCCTAACTCTTCTAATCTACTCTCTGAATAAAAACTGTAATATCTGAAACTATTTTCTATGTAAACTAGTCCCAAATATTGCATCTGACCTAAATAAACATTTCTGCTTTTCTCTCCTTCAGTTTGGGGGACTGTTGAACTCACTGTGGTAACTTAAATCCATGCAAAGGCCAACTCAATGTGCTGTGGCATGAACCCTGAGCTATTTTTAAGTGAACTGCCCTATGGTCACTGCCCCTCTTTTCTCCCCTCTCACAGCTGTTGCTTAAAGAGTCACCTGGCAGACTGGCAGCAGCAGCTGTCTGTGCAGAGAAAGGCTGCAGCCCAGAAGCCAAGCTCCTGCCTTCTGCTAAAGGCAGCCAGTGAGCTCAGATCAGGTGAGTAGCGACACTGAAGATCAGACTATCCCTGGGACAGCTGGGATATGCCTGGTGACCTTCAGGACCATCTGCTTCTTTAGAGAAATCCTGGGTGGAAGAAAGAGCACCAGCTACCTGCTGTCACTTCTGCTGTATTTCTGATGAGTCTCAAGTTCATCTGTGTTGGTGTGAAGTCCCAGAAACCTCAATACTTGAGGTCTACTATAAACCCACTCCAGTATTCTTGTCTGGAGAATCCCAGGGACAGAGAAGCCTGGTGGGCTTCCGTCTACAGGGTCATACAGAGTCGGACACGACTGATGCGACTTAGCAGCAGCAGTAGCAGCAGCATAACCCAGTATCTGCCATGTTGGATGGTTTGGACGGTATGGGTCCCAAAGCCTCTGTTCCCTCTGGAGCAGACCCATATCTAGACCCATGCTAGCACTGGGCATGATGGAAGTCTAGCTGCCACTGTTTACATTGATTTACCTCTCTCTGATTTCTGCTGGCATGAATCATACAGCCATTCAATGTTCAATCTGTGCTGCTCCTTTGGGAGTGGTATGCCTACCGATAAGACCAGAACCCTGTTTGATCTGATTCCCAATTCACTTCTCTTTCTATGGCACCTCTCTCACCCACACTTGGAGTCCCTAATGCTTCTCCTTAGAACCTTGAGATAAGCTTGTTGCATGGAGGGAGCAGGTGAGTAGCTAGCTGTGTTGTTTCCAGAGTTTAATATAAAACATTCCTTTCTTGCAGATGAAAATACTGGAGTCAATAAAATGCAGTACCTCTCTGTGAGTGGTTCAGAGCCATGGCAAGGATAATCATGGACAACACTGCATTGAACATGCAGCACCATGGACTGGGCTTGGTGACATTATGCACAACAGCTGTGTTGGCCTAACCAGCCTTTGGGAACTGAACAGAAGGCAGATGGGTGACAAAAGGAAAAGCTGGTGAGCAATCAGGGAAAGGCAAGTAAATATATTCCTCAAACCTCTCTGAAAAATAAATCCACAATTACATGATCCCAAGCACTCACCTATCACTGACTAATAAAGTGAAACCTACAGGTACCATAATGAAAGCCTCAAAGGAAATCATTTCAAATGTCAAATCTGTCTGTTTTATTTAAAAAAACAAAAACACCTAGCCATACAAATAGAAAAATAAGGATCGAAGGATATAAGCTTGTATATGATTCACTTGCAAGGAACACACTGAAGTCGGGTGTTATTTTTTCCTTCTGGTCATCACTATGTCTCCTCGTAAAACCCCCTTTCCCAGGACTCAACAGTGGGAATCACACATCACAGGCACTTAACAAATGTCTTAACTTGACAGAATTCTTTTTATTCCCACCTAAAAAAAGGCAAAACTCTCAATTTCCTTTTTCATGATTTTTTCAAGTGGCCCAAGTTCACTTGGCACTACAGACAATACAAAAGCAATCAGCCAAGAATGAAATGCCCTAAAGACTGGAAAAGCAGACATTAAAAGCACTTGCTGGGAAAGTCCTCAGCATGAGGAGCAGGCAAGCACTGCAACCAAGCCATGGAAGGCACAGACCAGGCAGAATACATTTGCTCTCTGAGATCTGATGAGCCCGATGTTCTCCAAGTTTGCTCAGGTTAATCAGAATCTCCAAATCTTCTGAGGCTTTCTAATACCCAACTAATAGCTATATCAAGGATAAATTTATGCTAATCTGTTAATGTGTACACCCCCCAGTCATTAGCAAAGGAGACAGCCACCTCTATCCAGTTGCTAAGGGTTTCTTAAATAGAGATCTAATGGAAATGTCTTACAGTTCTCTCTGCTAACTCTGTATTTTTTTCAGTGCTCACACATATGAGCCTGCAGTTTTTCATCAATATCTACAGAATCTTATTATAAGATGGCTTCTGGTAGACTGTAACGTCTAACGGAGAAACAGCTTGTGGTAGAATGCAGGCTACTCAAGTACGTTTAATAGACTTCATCGAGGGTGGTTTGTCATCAGGGATAACAACATAAATATTTTGATTTATGTCAGACTCATTAATTATTCCCTTACAGTCTATATTTTGGAGAAGCTCCATATAAGCTGAATTTACTTGTTATTTTCATCTTCATTGAACTGAAAGCCCTCCTGCAGTTTCGAATGAAACAACTGTTGTTTATGGGCCATGCAGATTGGCTTTACTTTCCCTGCCAAAGGTAAATACCCCAAAGGAATCCAAAATTACACTGAATGAAAATTTGGATGAGCACCATTTGTGCTTTAATTTGGGTAAAAACAGTCCTCAAAGGTTATGGGCTGTGAGGGATATTTGGCTTATTAAGTAGGTCCGAGGTTGAAGTTATTCCAAGCAGACTGGATTTTGTCCCAAACTGGCTATTTTGTGTGGACCTACACTGGGAAATAAAACAATTCATTTAAAAGAAATGATGTGTCTGGTTTAGTCTCTCAAGACTGCACGATTCATTTATGTGCTAAGTGTCAGCATGGCTAGACTGGCCCACATGTTCTCCTGGTAACCACCCAGCAAGCAATGTCCTCAACATCTTCCACCCCAGCATTCCCTCTGTACTTTTCATGCAGAGCTCTGTCTCTCCTCCAGAATCCTTGCCTGTTCCACTGGTCCACGGTAGCCCTGGGAAATTCATAGTCTGCCGTTCAGTTTTCATGTTAAAACAGGAATAATTTATATCTTTCAAATTTAAGGATACCTTCATGGATAAATGAGTTAATACAGATAAAGCAGCACGATGCCAGAAACCCAGTAAATATTCAATTAATGCAAGTTAATATTATTATGGTTAAAATTATTATCATCGTTCTTGTCATGAACGATGACCAACTTCTTCTTTACCAACTGAACCAAAGTAAGGGGCAGGGTAACAGAAGGGTGATGGAGAACTTGGGTCAGCAAAGTCTTTGCAATGAGAAAATGAATCTGGGGTTGAGACCTGAAACATTACCATAAGCCTGAACTCTTGCCAACCCTTCAGCCTGCTAGATGTGAAAAAAGAGTTGGTGGAGCATTATTCTGACATAACGGGCCTAAGATGATTTCTAGGAAAGGTTTAGGGTAAATATTCCATCCAATGGATACAATTCATTGTATCCATGTTATTGTCACATGGTGGAGAACTTTACATCTCATCTTACTCTGTATCAAACAGTTGTTTCCTACATATGTTTGCTCATGCTGCAAACTGCCCTAAATACCTTTGTTATTTTTTTACTTTCCCTTTATTGTTGTTTAGAATAAAGGTATGGTAGGTCCAGTGAGAAAACAAAACAAAAAATTTTGTCTATATTAAGCCAAGCTTTTAAATTTCCAAGTTGGTCACCAAGAGCCATGCTTAAGTGCTCCAGGAAGGTATATGATGATGGCAGTCATTGCAGTCTTCTTCCCAGTGCAAGCTCCACCCCTTACCCTGGGGATCCTGGACCAGTCAGTCTCCTATGAACACTTCTCATCACCTATTCCCATTGTGTGTGTGCTCAGATGCTGAGTTGAATTTGATTCTTTGCGACCCCATGGACTGTCTCCTGCTAGACTCCTCTGTCCATGCAATTTCCTAAGGCAAGAATACTGAAGTGCACTGCCATTTCCTTCTCCAGGGGATCTTCCCGACTCAGGGACTGAACCATGTCTCCTGCTAGGCAAGCAGATTCTTTACCACTGAGCCACTTAGGAAGCCCCTGAACTCATCTAGGACCCCTCTATCCCTTATTCCAGTAGCTTTATCTTCTGTTTATTCAGTTTACCAACTGTTGGGCTGCATCCCACAGGCCTACAAGGCCTGTGCTTGCCCAGCTTCAAGACAAAACTAAAGAGCTTGGAGTCAGCAACAGAGACATTAATGGCTTAATGGATGAGGGGAGCTTACGTGTTTGATGCCAAGTCCTGGGGTGACACCTCACTGTGTGTCACACTTGGTGGGCAGGACTTAGTGGCAGCCTTCACTCTAGGAGGGAACGGGGAACTACCAGTTACAGAAGAATTGATGTCAGGTGATCTCATTAGTTACCAGGGAAACCAGTAGACAGCATGCTCCTCACCAACCCTTTAATAAAAACAATCAACAAACAGTTGGGGCATGGAGTAAGTATTGGGTTGGCCAGAAAGTCCATTTTTTCTCCCATAAGATGGTACAGAAATCCCAAATGAACTTTTTGCCCAACTCAGTATCCATGGACTTCCCTGTAGCTCAAACGGTAAAGAATATGCCTGTGATGCAGGAGACCAGGGTTCGATCCCTGGGTTGGGAAGATCCTCTGGAGAAGGGAATGGCAATCCACTCCAAGAATCCAAGTATTCTTGCCCGGAGAATTCCATGAACAGAGAAGCCTGGAGGGCTACAGTCCATGGGGTCGCAAAGAGCTGGACATGACTGAGTGACTAACATAAACAACATGCAGGAAGGACAGTCATGTGAGCAGGGTGCAGGTGAAGCGGGCACTGGTCGGGGAGGGAATGTGCAGAAAATGAGTGCAAGCCTGACCATATACCACCACTTTCCTTCCTCATTTGTGTTCTTTCCCTTCTGTGCGGAACTGTCTTCTCCACTGGCCCTCTTGACTTACTTGATGTTGTTGTTCAGTCTCTCAGTTGTGTCTGACTTTGCGACCCCAAGGACTGCAGCACACCAGGCTTCCCCTATCCTTCACTATCTCCCAAGAGTTTGCTCAAACTAATGGCCATTTATTCAGTGATGCCATCCAACCATCTCATCCTCTGTTGCTCCCTTCTCTTCCTGCTTTCAATCTTTCCCAGCATCAAGGTCTTTTCCAATGAGTCGGTTCTTCTATCAGGTGACCAAAGTATTGGAACTTCAGCATCAGTTCTTCCAATAAATATTCAGGGTTGACTTCCTTTAGGATTGACTGATTTGATCTCCTCACTGACCAAGGGACTCTCAGGAGTCTTCTCCAGCACCACAGTTCTACCTCATCATTATTTTTATTACCTTCAGGGCTTTTGTCACA
>SJYG01000059.1:4315553-4337460 GCA_006410535.1 Litocranius walleri | reverse complement strand
AGAACGGAATGGGAGGGAAGAAAATAACAGGCTGCATAAAAAACCCAGAGAATCACTGATTAGAACTAAATCACCTGATGACAGCTGTTTAAAAAAAGAGTTTCTGGTATTGTGTGCAAGAAACAGGACTGAGAACTAACAAATATATGTAGGTGAAATTCTGCTTTATAAAGCAGTTGATAAATGATAAAAATGTTTAGTTCATTTAGGGCCAAAATATTTCCAAGATTAACACATATTTGTAAATGTTATTTATTCCTTTTTAAAATACCTGATTCTGCATTTTGCTGTGCATCTCTAATGATAACTAAACGCTTCCAACAGGGATTCTAGCTGAGGTTTGTGCCCTTGAACAAGGGAAAATACCTCCTCTTGGATGGCTCATTTCAAAAAGTGGGAAGAAATTCTCAAAATGGGCTTGAGAACTATTTTTTGGGGGGTGGGGAGGGCTGTGTTATAATTACAGTAATTTCATTTTTCTTTTTACAGACAAAAACATAAAGATGATTTTTAGAATTCCATTTATTTCTCTTCTTCTCCTCCTAGCCATGTGCTTATCAGTTCCCCTTACTAAACAGTGAGCTTTACAAGGATGCAGGTGTGAAAGCATATTCATATGGAAAATGTTCCTCAAACACGGCCCTAAATTATACTTGGTGACCAACTGTGTGAATATTTATAGCAGAGTTTGCGCATCCATTAAAAGAAAGAGTATTTTTCCATTATAAGTTTCATATCTTGATAAAACACTCGCTATGTTATATTCTGCCTTTCTAAAGGAATCCTCTGTTAAAACAGTACCTAGTTCTTTACTTTTACAGTATTATAAAATATGTTCAGGCACATAAATTGTTTTTCAGTTAACATTCCCTCTTGCTTTATATTCTGTTTCATCTATACAGATTTCAAAGAATGCATAAATGTTGGTTGGTTATCCAGGTTATCCAGACAGGCTTGGTTGCATACACAGCTGTGGGTTTAAAGACTAATTTTCAGCATGCTACATTAAAGTCATATCTATTTTTCATAATGTCATAAAGCAAATATTTATTGAAAAGAGGGCAACATGGGAGCAGCTGTTTTTCTAAAGGCAGCCATACCTCAATGATGTTAGGCTAATAACTGTATACACACAAACACACACTCACACACCATTATTCCATCGCTCCTAAAACCATCATTAGATTGTTCTGGTCTGCAGTTCTTACCTCATGCACTGGATAGCAAGTCCTCTATACGTGAAAAAAAAAAATACTAGGCAAGAAAAATAGGCAGGAATGGAAAGGTGCAGGAAAGGGCTGAATGTGAACTGCAAGTGCTTACTTAAAATAGACACTTGATGCATAGATTTCTACTTCCACATATTAGCATAAAAACATGATTAAATCAGAAAACTGAATACCTGGAGCCTTTGGGGTCAAGAGAGGGCTAATGATACCAGTTCAAAAGAAAAACACCACCAAATTCCAGATCTGCGAGCTAGTAGAAGGGCACCAGGCTAGTCATGGAGGCAACAAGGCGGTATTGGGGATGTACATACTGTACACACATATGTAGAGAGAGGGACAATCTCCTAGAGGTGGAGCTAAAACTGGAACAGTTTTGTACCAAGTGCCTAAAAAGCTGAGAAAAATATCTTAGTTAATATCAGGAAAAATGGTATGGTGCAGCACTGGTTGGCCCCCAGCTAAAATGGCTTTTAACTATGGGGCCAAGTTTTATCACATCAAATTTTAACTCTGTGCTGACTTTTAACATTTGACCTTTCACACTATAATTGAATGGTTCATAACAGGCATTCTGTACCTGCTTTGGAAGACAGTTCCTATGTTGCTGCTTAAAGATTTCCACCAAATGCATAACAGCTCTCCTCATTCACACAGCATGGGTTATCTCAATGGATAGGTCTTTCTTACTCTCTCAAAAGACCTACCAGTAATTCTCACAGGAGTTTGAGAATGTAAATTCAGTGAAATTAGACCTTGAAAAAGACGAAACTGTTTGTGCTAATCCATATGCCAATTTAGACAAAGCAGAGTTAGAGGAAGGCGTGAGGCTTCTATCTTCAAACGGTGGAATCCCGGCTCCCCGTGAAGTTAGGAAAATAAGGTAAGTAATATATATTTATCTAACCTATGATTTTAAAGTGATTTCTCATACATGATCTCACCAGATACTCTCACACATGCAAAAATATAGAATTTTTAAGAACCTCCTTAGAAAATAAATAATTTCATTTATTTGGCTTGTATAATAATTCCTTGTATAGTTGGCTCACCTGTCGCAGACAATAGAGGCCTTTCAGTCAGCCATTGCCTGAGCAACTGTCACTCCAAGCCAGTGTCCCCTCTTTTCAGCCCTGCTGTCTTTCTGCTTCTCTTGGCTCCCTCTGCTCCATTAACAGCCTAGGGCTAGGCTAAGGCTAAAAGTGTCTTAATGATTCCTTTCAAAACAGAGGCAGCAAAGACAAAGGAAATATTGCACAAGAGAATTAAGTGTTTCAGATTTTGTTCCATTTTGGGCGGAGAATGAGACACAAATATTCTCAAATGTTGAGATTTCTGCTTCCCATCTCTGTCTCTGTCAACTGTTGGCAACAGCTGAGAAGAAAAGAATACAAATTTAAGCAGTACACACATTCCACCACCTAGGCTTTGAGTGAGAAGAAGAGAAAAAACAGTCTCTCCAAAGAACCAAAAATCTCTGTAAAATCTCACAAGAAGAGACCCAGAGGTGGACCCAGAAACAACACAGCAACTCTTTTTAAAAAACATTTTTAATTTTAGTTTTGAGAAAGAGATTTCAATGAGTTAGCACTGTCACAAAGGAGGGAGAGGGAGAGAGAGTCCCACAGTTTTTTTCCCACCTTAGAATTCTAAGGTTCTTAACTTCTCTGGTAGTACAAGGCTCTGAAAAGTACTTTCAGAATACAATTCCGGCATTTCTTTTCAGGCAGTTTGTTCCTATTAAGTTGGAATGTGAACAACAAGAAAAAAAAATGTTGCTTCAACTGCTAATCTCACTCTTCATTTGGCCCCCAAGTACTGCCGATGTAGAGTAAATACCAACACCACCGTAAGCAACTTGAGAAAAAAAGTTTTTGGATTGACAAAGTACACAGCATGCAAGACTTAACTGAATACACTTCTTTACCACAGAAACATCACAATGGTCACAGGGCAAAAGCCAATGAATTGAATAACACTGGGCATTTTAACTACAGAAAAATGGGCATTCTCAGCATAATTGTTTATAATAATCATATCCATGTGCTGACTGAACCAGTTCTGACTTTGGACCTACGCAAACTAGGCTCAGACACAGAGACTGATTTCCAATTCTTTATTGCCACTGCAGACTAAACAAATGTTGGTCATTAATAAAACATCAAGGTGAGATATAAATATACAAAGTGTCCCTCTCAAAGGCATCATGGCAAAGGCCCTACACATACAAAACTGGTTAGTGTCTCTTTTGGAAAGACCCAGAGCACAACCAGCTGTGCCTGTCTTCGACTCAGAAATCCAGCTTTTATTAATCTAGAGTTTGGGCCACTAAATCCAAAGAGTGGTGAACTTGGGCCATTCTGACCAAAAGGGCAAAAATGAACCACTGTAAGGGCAGACAGCCCAGGAAGGAATTGCCAGGATGTATAAGAAATCAGACAGAAAATTCAGCTAAGATTTAGAACTAGAGAGAGTGAAAGGCTACACAGGAGCAGGACGCGCCAAAGGTAGAAAGAGGGTGCTCAGAACACAGGGTGAGGAAGAGCAGTGCTAGAGGAGGCAGACTGGTTGAGACGAGGGAGGACCCAGCAGTCTAGGAGGCATCTGCTTCACCTGTTACTGGGATATGCTCATGCAGCTTTGATGCTGCAGCTGGGGGCGGGGCTTGGGGGGCGTGGAATCAACCACCAGGTTTCCAAATCAGACATTTTTCCAAGAATTGAGTTATTCGCCTCAAGATTGCATTCAGTAATCTCAGAAAGAAATGCAAGAAAATCAATTTCCTGATAAAGAAAAAAATCTCATCAAGAGCACTCTTGGGAGACAGACTATGAGACCAGGCGAACGTGTCCTGGTACAAAGGAAACAAAGACAGCCAAGTAACATGAAATGACTGGCAAATATTTAAATTGGTATACTCACGCACTGAGAAAATAGGGTTTCAATGAAAAAGCTATCAAAACTAATGACAAATATTTTTTTCCATGTAAGTCTGGTCAGCCTTTATTGCTCAGCCTGTACCCAGGACACCCAGATCCTGGCTTAAGATACCAGTTTCACAGAGCTGCAAAATATATGCTGAGGCTCAGGACTCAGAGCATGTTTGGCTGATGTGGGCCCTTATTGTGCTTGCTTGCCTGTGTGCATGGAAATATCAGACCTTCCTGATGTCCTGCAGTGTGTGCGCCAAGCCAGCTCACAGTTCAGGTCTCAGGACCCAGCTCCTCAAATCTGTGGTTTACAAGCTTTCTTGAAGGTCCTAAATACAATCATTGTTTTAAAAACTCATCTGCTTAAAATTAAAAAAAGAAAGAAAGAAAGAAGGCATTGCCAGGAACTGCTTAGAGGAAAACAAAAAGCTTATTTGATTTTTTTTTTTTAACTTTGCCCATCAGCTGCCAAGTAAACTTATTAAGTCTTTGTTTTATGAGGAATCAGGAAACATGTCCAAAAGCAATTTTATATAGCCAGTAGGTATCAACCAAATATGCTCCCATTCACTTTTACAGTTTTTTTTTTTTTTTTCCCTAAACCCCACTGTAAACCTTTCAAAAGGAAGGTATCAAAACTTTTACATACTTTCTATTTTCTGTCACTTCCCTGAAGACAACAGCCTTTCAATCAATGTTCAACCAATATTTCAAGGAGTGAAATGGTGCATCTTCTAAGCACACATTTATCTGGCTTTCTGTTTCCCCAAAATAACATGAATTATGTATCCATTTTAATGTTTTTTCTATATTGGGGAAAATAGATTTCCTGAGCAATAAAGAGTAGAAATTCTGTAAGATTGTTTGCATACACTCAAGATTTCTTTTACAAAGGCATCAACAGGTAGAGCATGGTAACTAGGTTTTGCAGAAGAACTGGGGCCAGACTTCTGCTTACTGTGGCATACTTTAACTCGAGGAAGACAAGACAGATTGCTCAGCTAAAGACAGATCTAGCTTAGACAGAAACAGCAAGAAGCCTATCACAATGTTAAGATATCATAAAAAATAACTATGGTAAAAATAACTTTCTAAAATTATGTCAAATGTATGATTGGTAGAAGGTGTAGAGAGAAAATGATTTAAAGAGTTACAGGTATTGGTGAGGGGTTTTCTGATGGCTCAGTGGTAAAGAATCCACCTCCCAAAACAGGAGACGTGGGTTCAATACCTGGGTCAGGAAGATCCAGGAGTAGGAAATGGCAACCCGCTCTAGTTTTCTTGCCTGGGAAATCCCATGGACAAAGGAGCTTGGGGGAACTACAGTCCATGGGGTTGCAGAGATTTGGCAACCAAACAACAACAACAAGAGATATTGGTGGAACAACAGAATGGCTTATAGCACAGAGTGAATTATTTGGGAGGAAAAGTGATACCAGTTTAAAAGGAAATAATTTCCATCCCCTAAAACTCTCATAGGAAGGAAACTGGGACAAATGCTTCAAACAAAGGAAGTTAATTAGGAAGGAGGTGAAGAAAAGGTGGACAAGAATATGGACTTAATAAACTCTCCAGATAGGCTTTTGGTTCTATCCTAGATGACTCCATGGGTTTCGAGTTGTGTGCTAGGGTTCTAAACCTCCATCCTCAGTCCTCATACTACAGGGGTTGGACGGCAGGGAGAAGATAATGAGGCTTCAGACAATAGATTTGACACCAAAGGCATCAGCCCAGGCTCCTCCTCTGGCTGCAATATATGGACATGAGGACCATATATGATCTTCTAACTTTTCTGAGAAAGGGATCTCTTTCTGTCCTGTAGCACTCAGGAACCCTAGACAGGATCATTCAAATTTTTATGGCCCTTCAGTTTCCATTTTAGACCTGGTGCTTTCTTCCCTGCTGATTTGTCTGCCATCAAATATCTAAGTTGGAGAGATTCGTACAGAAAATGTTTCACTTCATCCATTATTCATGCCCACTTTTTGTTTAAAAATAATGGAAAGTGCACCTAAGCCAGATACCTTCAGAGACTAACATACTGAGTTTCTGTGTTTGCTTTTTAACTGCTGTTGTTCTTTGCTGCTGCTGCTGCTAAGTCGCTTCAGTCGTGTCCAACTCTGCGACCCCATAGACAGCAGCCCACCAGGTTCCCCCGTCCCTGGGGTTCTCCAGGCAAGAACACTGGAGTGGGTTGCCATTTCCTTCTCCATACAACAGCCTTTCAATCAATGTTCAACCAATATTTCAAGGAGTGAAATGGTGCATCTTCTAAGCACACATTTATCTGGCTTTCTGTTTCCCCAAAATAACATGAATTATGTATCCATTTTAATGTTTTTTCTATATTGGGGAAAATAGATTTCCTGAGCAATAAAGAGTAGAAATTCTGTAAGATTGTTTGCATACACTCAAGATTTCTTTTACAAAGGCATCAACAGGTAGAGCATGGTAACTAGGTTTTGCAGAAGAACTGGGGCCAGACTTCTGCTTACTGTGGCATACTTTAACTCGAGGAAGACAAGACAGATTGCTCAGCTAAAGACAGATCTAGCTTAGACAGAAACAGCAAGAAGCCTATCACAATGTTAAGATATCATAAAAAATAACTATGGTAAAAATAACTTTCTAAAATTATGTCAAATGTATGATTGGTAGAAGGTGTAGAGAGAAAATGATTTAAAGAGTTACAGGTATTGGTGAGGGGTTTTCTGATGGCTCAGTGGTAAAGAATCCACCTCCCAAAACAGGAGACGTGGGTTCAATACCTGGGTCAGGAAGATCCAGGAGTAGGAAATGGCAACCCGCTCTAGTTTTCTTGCCTGGGAAATCCCATGGACAAAGGAGCTTGGGGGAACTACAGTCCATGGGGTTGCAGAGATTTGGCAACCAAACAACAACAACAAGAGATATTGGTGGAACAACAGAATGGCTTATAGCACAGAGTGAATTATTTGGGAGGAAAAGTGATACCAGTTTAAAAGGAAATAATTTCCATCCCCTAAAACTCTCATAGGAAGGAAACTGGGACAAATGCTTCAAACAAAGGAAGTTAATTAGGAAGGAGGTGAAGAAAAGGTGGACAAGAATATGGACTTAATAAACTCTCCAGATAGGCTTTTGGTTCTATCCTAGATGACTCCATGGGTTTCGAGTTGTGTGCTAGGGTTCTAAACCTCCATCCTCAGTCCTCATACTACAGGGGTTGGACGGCAGGGAGAAGATAATGAGGCTTCAGACAATAGATTTGACACCAAAGGCATCAGCCCAGGCTCCTCCTCTGGCTGCAATATATGGACATGAGGACCATATATGATCTTCTAACTTTTCTGAGAAAGGGATCTCTTTCTGTCCTGTAGCACTCAGGAACCCTAGACAGGATCATTCAAATTTTTATGGCCCTTCAGTTTCCATTTTAGACCTGGTGCTTTCTTCCCTGCTGATTTGTCTGCCATCAAATATCTAAGTTGGAGAGATTCGTACAGAAAATGTTTCACTTCATCCATTATTCATGCCCACTTTTTGTTTAAAAATAATGGAAAGTGCACCTAAGCCAGATACCTTCAGAGACTAACATACTGAGTTTCTGTGTTTGCTTTTTAACTGCTGTTGTTCTTTGCTGCTGCTGCTGCTAAGTCGCTTCAGTCGTGTCCAACTCTGCGACCCCATAGACAGCAGCCCACCAGGTTCCCCCGTCCCTGGGGTTCTCCAGGCAAGAACACTGGAGTGGGTTGCCATTTCCTTCTCCAGTGCATGAAAGTGAGAAGTGAAAGTGGAGTCGCTCAGTCATGCCCGACTCGCTATCAGCCTTCCAGCCAAAAAAATGGGCAAAAATCTCCTGGTTACTATTCCTTTTCTAATATTCCATCTAATTTCTGGATGTAAAAGTCTAGTCTCCGTAGGACAGACTTTGTTGGTCAGGGAAATCTACAGTAAAGAGGTGACACTGAGCAGAGACCTGAAATAAGAGAGGGAGCAGATTACACAGGTGTGGACAGGAGAGCGTGGCAGGAAGAAGGGACAGAGCTGAGAAGTCCTGCAAGTAAGACGGAGCTTCCTCGGTGACTCTAGTGGTAGAGAAGCTGCCTGCCAGTGCAGGAGATGTGAGAGATGCGGGTCCAATTGCTAGGTCGGGAAGATCCCCTGGAGAAGGGCATGGCAACCCGCTCCAGTATTCTTGCCTGGAGAATCCCCATAAACAGAGGAGCTTGGCGGGCTCCAGTGCACAGTTGGAAAGTGTGGGACACGACTCAAGTGACTTAGAACGCACGCACACAACTCCTTTTTAGGAGTTAAAGAGAAAATAGTTTAAGGTAAACATCTTATAGTCAGCTAATAATCCTCATATTTCAGTGGATTACCAAAACACAGATTTATTTCTCATTCATATTACAAGTTGGACACAAGTTCAGTTCAGTCACTCAGTCGTGTCCTACTCTTTGCGACCCCATGAATTGCAGCATGCCAGGCCTCCCTGTCCTATGGCTTTCTACCTACCTTGTCATTTCAGGACTGAAGCAGCAGCCCAAGTCTGAAACACGCAAAGGGAAGATTAGAAGTGATGGGAGAAAACTATAACACTTCTCAAAACTTCTAACAGAACTGGTGTGAGCTCTATCCACATACATTCCATTGGCTAAAGCAAGCAATTTGTCCAACTTAAGTCAATGAGTAATTAGTCCAACAAGTTAATAAGTAATTTGTCCAACTTAAGTCCAGTACCAGAGAAGACTCCACACATGGACATCACAAGATGGTCAACAGTGAAAGCAGATTGATTATATTCTTTGCAGCCAAAGATGGAGAAGCTATATACAGTCAGCAAAAACAAGCCCGGGAGCTGACTGTGGCTCAGATCATGAACTCCTTATTGCCAAATCCAGACTTAAATTGAAGAAAGTAGGGAAAACCACTAAACTATTCAGGTATGACCTAAATCAAATCCCTTACGATTATGCAGTGGAAGTGAGAAATAGATTTAAAGGCCTAGATCTGATAGATAGAGTGCCTGATGAACTATGGAATGAGGTTCATGACATTGTACAGGAGTCAGGGATCAAGACCATCCCCATGGAAAAGAAATGCAAAAAAGCAAAATGGCTGTCAGGAGAGGCCTTACGTATAGCTGTGAAAAGAAGAGAAGCAAAAAGCAAAGGAGAACAGGGAAGATATAAGAATCTGAAGACTATATCTGAATGCAGAGTTCCAAAGACTAGCAAGGAGAGATAAGAAAGCCTTCCTCAGTGATCAATGCAAAGAAATAGAGGAAAACAACAGAAAGGGAAAGACTAGAGATCTCTTTCAGAAAATTAGAGATACCAAGGGAACATTTCATGCAAAGATGGGTTCAATAAAGGACAGAAATGGTATGGACTTAACAGAAGCAGAATATATTAAGAAGAGGTGGCAAGAATACACAGAAGAACTTGGGAGTCCCTTGGAATGCAAGGAGATACAACCAGTCCATCTTAAAGGAGATCAGCCCTGGGTGTTCTTTGGAAGGACTGATGCTGAAGCTGAAACTCCAATACTTTGGCCACCTCATGCGAAGAGTTGACTCACTGGAAAAGACCCTAAAGCAGGGCAGGATTGGGGAAGGAGGTGAAGGTGACGACAGAGGATGAGATGGCTGGATAGCATCACCGACTCGGTGGACGTGAGCTTGAGTGAACTCCCGGAGTTGGTGATGGACAGGGTGGCCTGGAGTGCTGTAATTCATGGGGTCGCAAAGAGTCGGACATGACTGAGTGACTGAACTGAACTGAAATCCAATGAAGGTAGGAATACTTAATTCTCTTATAGGAAACATGAGAATAAGTAATTGCAGACAGAAATATACCTACTATGAGTTACTTCCAAAAGATATAAGTTCCTTTTGCCTCCTGGATCCCAAATGGGACCATGGGACCATGGCCAATGATTGGTATACTACCACAGCCATCCATGTCCATAAAGTTTAGATACAAGTTTCGAAGAGACCAATGGACAATCAATATTACTCTTTGGGAACCAACCAGCCCTTCTGTTTCTTTTGAATCAACACGAAGGAATATTAAGTAAATTTAGGATCTCTGGTTTCAGAAAATGCTGCCAATCACCACCCACAGTGTAGGCTGATAAAATTCTTTTATTCAGTTTCTCGAGAATTTATTACTATGGTGCTTTTGTTCTGAACTGTGAAAATGGGGAAAGCATCAGGAGTAGTAAGTGTCTCAGTTCCAGGAGCCAGTCCCTTCCAAATTTCTCCTCCCAGCCTTGAGTGTTAATACTACCTGGTCAGGAAAACTGCTTAAGTTTGTAAGTAACCAATTCTATGCTTAGAGGCACTAAACTATATATTAAAAATCATTCATAATGTCAAGCCATGTAAACTAAGGACATGGGGAGATAATAAATCAGTGCACTAACATTCAATAATTCTACGACTTGTGATATCTTTTGGTTCAAAGTTTTAGGAAGCACCTCTTTTTAAAGTGGTACCAAAGAAATATTTTGATGCTGAATAATTATGTGGTTAGATCTACTTTCCAATGTGAAGAATATTATGCTGTGATCTTTTCTCTCAAGGCTCTGAATGAAGACCTAGAACCCAATAGGATACCTGGGCTAGTTGGGATGCTCATCAAAACAAAGAAATTCATTATAAGAGATACCATGATATAAATGGCTTTATATAAGATGACTATTTCCATATCTTTACTGACAATCCTGACTAGTACAACTTTGTTCATTTGGCTAAAATTTTCTTACAACAAATTATCTCATGCAACAAGAGTTTTACTTACTCTGTGTACATGCGTGAGTGTGTGTGTGTTTTTTTTTTAAATTTCTGGTCCCACATATTGGCTGTATGTATTGGAGAGAAGAGAATTAGTGGAAAGTATTAATTCATGAAGCTGTGGTCACTGATGTCTCAGTTACTTGTTCAAAACAAGTGAATTGATACTAGCATGATAGAAGAGGTATTCACTCAAAATTTTAAAATATGTTTATATACATGAATCTGTATTACATAGCATAGTAAATTCATGTTTACTAAATATAAATCACTTCCAGTGGCATGAAAATGAAAGTGTTAGTTGCTCAGTCACGTCTAACTCTTTGTGACCCCCATGCACTGAAGCCTGCTTCTGTCCATGGAATTCTCCAGGCAAGAATACTGCAGTGGGTAGCCATTCCCTTCTCCAGGGGATCTTTCCAACCCAGGAAACCTGGGTCTCCTGTACTGCAGGCAGATTCTTTACCATTTGAACAATCAGGGATGACCAGCAGCATGCTGCTGCTGCTGCTGCTGCTGCTGCTAAGTCGCTTCAGTTGTGTCCGACTCTGTGCGACCCCATACACATGTAAATAATTTATACTCATTTAACTTTACATTTTAAAATGTTTTCATCATTATTACTTAATTAAAAGACATATAGTTGTTTATATTTCAACCAGGTTATTCTCCTGGTTACACAGAACTGAACAATTCTCAATCTCCCTGTTTCTCAGTAGCCTTTTCTCTCTTTAATTTCGGTTAAATTCTCATGAAAGTGGTGGAAGTTAATTGCCCTTTAAGAGTATAGGACTGCAAGCAAAGTGAAACATTCTCATTTTATTTTCAGAAAAGAGAATGTTGCATTGCTTCAAATCTGGGTTAGTGCTTGTTATGCCAAAGGTGACATAATGACCTCAGTAAGCTTTGGAATTTTAGCTATAGTTGAAGTTTTGCAGTAATTCCTGCAATTTCTGTTATGTACAGGCCTTAACCAGAGATGGGAATGTCCTGTTGTATTTTTTAGATGAAAAATGTCTCTGTCAAATAGGCAGCATGTTGCAGACATATTGCAGAGCCTCTAAGGAGAAAGACATTTCTTACCTAAGATCATCAAGAGATTTTTCTTCAGTTTTACATTACTATCTTGCCCTTCCCTTTTACCCTCAGTCAATGCATCTAAGAGAATTTGTCTTTCCCAGGCAATTATTTCTTTCCTCCCAGGATGAAGCTATAGTGATGTCACCGACCTTCCAAGGATCAGCCTGATACCATCAATACTCCCAGGATTAACATGTGGAGGGATGAGTATCTAGGATGTACAGGTCTGGGGCATAAATACCCAGATTGTATTTCCTTTGGTGTCTGTACATAATGTCCCAATCCCCATACCCCACCAACCGTGAGATTTTACTTATTTATTTATTTACATCTCCACAGTAGTAGTACTTCCTGTAATACCCAGCCTCCTGCTTTGTTCTTCGAAAGTTTCTGCAGGATTGAACACATTCAGCTCTTAATCCACTTCTACAGAAACAACACAGTCGTCCCAGAGGAGAACTGTCATTTCACAACCACTCTTGCTTTCCTTGTAGCCACACTTTTTCCTTTCACTCAAAATCTAATCCCCTTGGTTCTTTGTTGCCACAGTGCTTGAGAAGAAAAATTAGATTATGTTAAGAATATAAATACTAAAAAAAAAAGAGTTCTGAACTGAAGTTAGCTCCCTCTTTACATGTTCACTTTGAAATGATCCGTTTGTGCCCTAAGATAAATCCTGTCTGACATTTGATTCTTATTTACTATTCACCTTGGTTGAAGCTTCGGGCTCTCCATCTCTCACCAACCTCCCTCTCTTTAACTCTTGGTTGCTCGGCAACCTCAAACAGCTGGTTGCCCAAACAGGAAAAGTAAATGGGATTAACTCTGGAGGAAATTAATTGAAGGAAGCATTAGTATGCTCGCAATCAGAATTCTTTCAAAAAAAAAAAAAAAAGGAATATTTTTCAATACTAGCTGATTAAGTTGCACTGTGCTGTCCTAAGTAAGAAGACAGACTATGGAGTGTACAGGTGGAAGAACATTACAGATTTGAATGCTGAATATTCAGAGCAGTGCTGACAGCAGCTACTACATAACTGCCCTTAACAGGCCACAGTCCTCTGTTTGCAAAAGGGCGAAAAGTTATTACAAGTCTTTTGCTTGTTACTTCTCTAATTCATGCATGAATGTATATATTCATTCACTCACTCACTCCCTTACTTATCCACTCAGTTACGTATTTATTGAGAGACAGCAGGCTGTTAATAGAAATTCTATGGATTCTGGCATGAACCAGACGTTTGTTTCAATCTTAGCTCCAATACTTTCTATCTCTGCCATTCTAAACCAATTTTCTTAAGCTTTCTAGATCTTCATTTAAACATTGGTAAAATCAAGTTATCAATACTTATACCTTAAATAAATATTGTGAGGATTAAATAAAATAGAATATGCAAAATAACCACTACAGTGATTGCCAAGGTTAGACATTCCATTAATTTAATTTTCCTTCCACCATGTGTCACTGAAATGTGGGAGAAAAACTGGAGGTATGTTATCTAGTTTGAGACGTCTGTCTGTATTTCAAGCATAAAGCCAAGACAAGAATGAAATTTCAGCTGTAGTAGTTAAGAGGAATTGATAGATATGAGGTTTATTAAACAACTAGAATGGAGTGAATGATAAATCAGTGGAAACTGTCAAAGATACCTCAATGTTCTGAGACTAGAAAATCTCAGAGAATGGTGATGTCACTGACGAACTAGCAACCAAAGAAATGAAGTTAGTCTGTGGGACAATTTCAGAGAAGGCAATGGCACCCCACTCCAGTACTCTTGCCTGGAAAATCCCATGGATGGAGGAGCCTGGTAGGCTGCAGTCCATGGGGTTGCTAAGGGTTAGACATGACTGAGTGACTTCACTTTCACTTTTCACTTACAAGCATTGGAGAAGGAAATGGCAACCCACTCCAGTGTTCTTGCCTGAGAATCCCAGGGATGGGAGAGCCTGGTGGGCTGGCATCAATGGGGTCACACAGAGTTGGACACAACTGACGCGACTTAGCAGCAGCAGCAGCAGCAGTGGGACAATTTAGGCTTAAGTAAGAGGGCTGGGACAGGCTTCCCTGGTGGCTTAGTGGTAAAGAATCTGCCTGCCAATGTAGGAGATGTGAGTTTGATCCTTGGGCTTGGGAAGAACCCTGGAGAAGGAAATGGCAATCCACTCCAGTATTCTTGCCTGGGAAATCCCATGGACAGAGGAGCCTGGCAGGCTACAGTCCATGGGGTTGAAAAGAGTTGCACATGACTTAATGACTAAACCAAAAACCAAACAGATGAGGACTGGGACAGAGCTGACCCTGGTGTAGAAGAATGAAGGCTATACCTTGGCTTCAACTGGCCTTGCTTCTCCTCTGCTCTAAGACCCAGCTGGCTAGAACAATGAAGATGTAAGGGCAAATGAAGAAACAGGTGTAATGAGCTATAGTTTAAAAAAAAACCTAGGCGGCTCCTTGGATAGCAAGATCAAACCAGTCAATCCTAAAGGAAATCAACCCTGAGTATTCATTCGAAGGACTAATGTTGAAACTGAAGCTCCAATACTTTGGCCACCTGAAGACTCTGATGCTGGGAAAGACTGAAGACAGGAGGAAAAGGGGACAACAGAAGATGAGATGGTTGGATGGCATCACTGACTCAATGGACGTGAGTTTGAGCAAACTCCAGGAGAGGAGATGGTGAAGGCCAGGGAAGCCTGGTGTGCTGCAGTATGTGGGGTCACAAAGAGTTCAGAACTGACTTTGCTGCTGAACAACAACAAAGGCTGCCCATATGAGCTAGAACTCTGATAGTCAAAGATTTAGTATCAGCCTTTTAAACTATTTTCAATACTTTTTTTTTCTTCAGAGCAAAAAATTTAATGACTACTTTCTAAACCAATATGTTAGTCATATACAGCCCTCAGAACTTCTGTGAGCTGGGAAAGTAACCTTGAGATGGAGCTCCAGAATGTCTATAGACTGGAAAAGTCCACTCAGAACTTAAGTTCTCCTACCCTCTGCAGGTTAGACAAGCAGGTTCAGAAGCAGAGGAATAAGGGACCATGAGGACTAGACTGGTCCAATCCGGAGTTCTAAAGTTTAGATAAGTCCTTTTAGGGATATGTATGTTGAGACAAGAACAGAAACACTATGTGGAATGGAATGATTTTGTTGTGAATAAGCCTAGCTTTGTTCATTATCACTCGTGAAAGTGATCATAAAGATTTTACTCCTTTTTGAAAATGGTTGTCCAATGTGGCACAAAATATCAGTAAAAGTTAAAGAAATAAGAAAATGATCATTTCAGGTATAAAGACAAGACAGATATGGGACTGGAAAGAAAGGAAAGAACCTGGGCAGTGATTTTCCTATTTGCAAATTTGGAGATGCTTGAAGGACTTCTAAAAAGAGTAATAAAGCATAGAGTAGCTGCGTGGCAATTTCATTCCTCAGGATGAATGCTGCTTTTTGCAATTCTCTTATTTACCCTTCAAGAATGCCCTTGTTCAGTTTACCTTTCATCTGAATAATAATGATATAAAGAATTCTATCAGGAAGGGAATGGAGATAATATACAACAGAGGTTTTAGGAGACCTGCACAGTTTCGAGGTCTGTCCTTGCAGTAGCACATCCTGCTATCTTTTTCCTTTCTTTTTCTCTTTTTTAAACGTCTATATTTTCTCAACTGTTTTCCTGTAAAAAAAAAAAAAAAAAAAAAAAGAACTCCCCTCCAGTAAAGTAAGGAACAAGATTTGTTATTTGTGTTCTTTTTCCTTTCCACTAAAGACAAAGGCTGTCTTTGTAATCTATCCTTGCTAGAGATTATGTATTTCCTCCACTTTGAATCAGTCACCAGAAAGCTTAAAAAAAAAAAGGCAGAAAATAGGGATGTTTAAACTATATAGAATAAATAAATAATTCAGTAATATTAACCTCTCAACTACCTGCAAAGCATTCTTTGTAGCTCAAAGGGTGAATCGGCCTTATGAGAGAAATGGTGTTTATCATTTATTTAATACACATGGCTGCAGCCTAAGGAAGAAAAGTTTAAAAGTAATGTCAACAGGCAAAAGATCACACTAGGAGTCATCAAGCTCACCTTGCATTTCTCCCCAAGGCAGAGCTGACGGGAATTCATTCAAGACCATTCTATTATTCATGCAAAGAACTGTCTATCACAAACGCAATATGAAAAGGAGGTGCGCCCCATGTGAGGCATGAAATATCATCTCTAATAACTGGCGGTTTAATTTCAGGATTTCAGGACTGCTCATTTAAAAATACCTGAAGCAAAGTTCTAAAGCACAGAATGATAAAGGAAATCATTGTTGTTACACTTTAAGAAACCGTGTCCTATTTCTGCTAGAAAATACAAGAAATTGGGTTAAAAAGACGATAGGGAAAATAATGCAAAAAACTGACAATAGAATGTCATGGCAGCTGGTGCTTCATAGTAAGAACTTTTTATAACTCCGGAACACACTCACTAGGACATGGTCTTTGTAACGATCTTAGAAAACTTGTGATTCCTTTCTAATGCTATGGCAACTGAGAAAAAAAAAAAGTTACAGTAAAATCTAGAATTTACAGGAGAACCTAGACCCTAAGATAACCATTTTTGACTGCTGGTAGACTCATAGTATTTCTGACATACACCTAGAAAGAACCTAAAGAATCACCCATTATAATAAACTTACATGAGTAGTTAAGAAACTGAGACCCAGGGGCAGATACAGATTAGGACTGTAGACTCAGCATTACCTAGTATCCTTTCTCTTTATACTGTATGACTTTAAAAATTACCATTTAAAATAATACCACGTTAATGATAAACATTTCACTGTGTAAACAATAAGTTCAAGTCTATCTTCCAGCACATGCTCAAGCAAGCCCCTTCACATCTACAATGCATCTGCCCTGCTTAATGCAGTCCTCTTGCTTTTACATTAAAGAAGGAAGACTACTGCCTATAATCCCTGGACCAGATGCACTGCAGGGACGGGTGGTAGTTTTCACGGCAAAAGTTAGGCTTGGGGAATTTCTGAGGTCAAGGATCTATAGGAGAACCGAAATTAGACCAAAGGGTAGAGTTGATAATAAAAAAGAAGATAATTTAAAAAGCCCACAAAGGCAAGAAAGGGAGTTAAAAATAGGCGGTCAACTAGAAACTGGGGTTATGGGCCCAGGGCTTCCTGTCCCAGGGAGGCAAGTGCAAGAAGAGCAGCAGATGTAACCAGGACCCTGTCTAGGACAACAGTCTGGGGCAGATGCTGTCTGTGAAGAGTTTGTGTGTGCCAGCTGCAGCAGGATGGGTAGATGGGCTAGCTATGACTAAACACTACAAGGCCGAGACAGGCTCACACACATGGGAAGTATTAAGTTGGTTTGATTGCTGTATTTCTGGTCTAGCCTGAAATTTTCTCCATCTGGACACACCTCCAAGCACAACAGGAGAGCTTAAGCAGCAACCAGAGCCTCAGCCCATCTACCACTGATGAGCCTTGTCTCTTCTCTTGGGGTTAACTAGACCTGAGGGTACCTCTGACTACTTATAGCAGAATGTGAAAGTCATTGAAGTTAGGGAGTTTTAGACAAAGATGAGAGTATGGGAAGAACAGTAGCAGAGATTGAGTGAGAGAAGACAGATGTTAACTGTAAGTAAACACCAAAGCCTTCAACTGAAAGTCAAAAGATGATCCAGTCAATCACCTGGTCTCTGCTTAGCATCCACAGTGCCACACAGCTGACGCTAGTGGTGTCAGAGCCTCCATGGATGTTAAAATTTAGTGATTCAGGACACGGCATGCACTTGAGTGCAAACACACACACACACACACACACACACACACTCTCTTTCTCTCTCTCTTTCTCTCTCTCTCTAACTGATTTTTTTGTTTTTGCATGTGTCTGTCAAAAGACCACACTCCAGGTCCTGCCACTTTGGAGTTTAGAGAGCTTAGGAATTTAGGGAAAAGGATGATGGGGATGAGGTAGAATATGGGCACTATTGTTCCTCAAATAAGAGAAAGGAAACTGCTGTGGAAGATTTACCTGCAGTTTGACCTCTGAAGAAACAGGACTAAAACACATACCAGGGTCTAGAAACTTTAGATCTTATTATGTTGAATATCTCAGAATCATAGTAAATAAACCAAAATGGTAAGACTACACAGATTTGAAAGGCACCAAGGACGGTGGGGAAGAGGGAGCAGAGGACCCAGAGAAATAGCTTGAGGAGAGGGTTTGGGGTGGTGAACACATATAAGGCATAGTTCCTGTGCAAACATGCTGCTAGTAAGAATCACCTAGAAACAAGAAAAGACATGGTCTGAACCTTGGAGCTGATTCTGGGGACGATAGCATAGGAAGGATACAGACATGAGACCAAAGCATCATCTACCTTGAAAGCTGCCAGGAAAGCATCCAGCAGAGTATCTGACACGTAACTGACTCTCAAAAGTATGTTAACACCTTTCCTTTATGGAAAATTCCCTTGAGTAACACTGAAATAAGATAGTCTTCACAGTTCACAGAACATTTAGAAATAGTACAAAATAGAACATATGCATATTCTACACCCATACTTCTCTTAGGAATATATCCAACAGAAATAAGTCCATACATTTACCAAAACACATTGCACAAAAGTGTAGCAGCTGTATTCACAACAGCCAGAACCAAAAACTACCAAAATGCTCATCCATAGTACAATGGATAAGTAAACTGTAGTAAAACCTCATAGAATACTATAATTATTTGTTCTCATTCCTGTATAGTATTCTACTGTAAAAAACAGAGGTAAATTCTACAAGCATAATGTTAAGCAAAGAAGCTAAGCAGAAAAGAGTACATACTGTGTAATTCAATAAGTTCAATAAACAGGTGAAAAGCATCTATACTACTAGAAGTCAATATAGCTAAAACACTTGGTGGGGGTGGGTAGTGACAAGGTTTCTGGGGAGATGATAGTGCTCCGAACAATAACTGTCATGTCAAAATTAGCCGATGTCTTATTTTCAGGGAGAACATATACATGCATGTGCACACAAGCATTCTTTGTGTTTAAAGAGCAGGATGCTAGGCTCATTGTTATCACGTTATTTATAGTAATAAGGATAAATGTAATCCTTCCTGGAAAAATGTATAGCATTGTCGTGGAGAAAAGATAAGTTCCAGTGTTAAAGCTGAATTAAACTGTGATTTACTAATCATTATTTATATAATTGGAGCAAATATCTATGTGCTTTAATTTACTTGTTTGTATCGATAAAATTAGGAGAAGAATATCTACATCATCAGGTGTTGTGAAATTTGAAGAAATGACAAATGATATGGACTAACAATGATGTTAATAATAATGTTAATTTCATTATTCCCACTTTCTCAGGCAGCGCACACACACACACACACACACACACACACACACACACATATGTATCGCCCATCTTTGTGATATGACTGTAAGTGTCCTTTTCAATGCTGTTACAGCTCTTGGTCACAGAAACTTCAGGCAACCCTTAATCCAAATGTGACAGCCTGTCTCTGTAATGCATGATTAGTTAGCATCATTTCTTCTTACCGGACTACCATCACCATAGTCTGTGAGGTTGGATATCATCAGATCTCGTTAATGCTTCCTTTGCCTATTTTGTTTAAAGTTAGCCAGCTGTATGTAGCATATGATGCTGGTGGTGGTGGTCAGTTGCTAATTTATTTATAGTAATAAGGATAAATGTAATCCTTCCTGGAAAAATGTATAGCATTGTCGTGGAGAAAAGATAAGTTCCAGTGTTAAAGCTGAATTAAACTGTGATTTACTAATCATTATTTATATAATTGGAGCAAATATCTATGTGCTTTAATTTACTTGTTTGTATCGATAAAATTAGGAGAAGAATATCTACATCATCAGGTGTTGTGAAATTTGAAGAAATGACAAATGATATGGACTAACAATGATGTTAATAATAATGTTAATTTCATTATTCCCACTTTCTCAGGCAGCACACACACATACACACACACACACACACATATGTTTCGCCCATCTTTGTGATATGACTGTAAGTGTCCTTTTCAATGCTGTTACAGCTCTTGGTCACAGAAACTTCAGGCAACCTTTAATCCAAATGTGACAACCTGTCTCTGTAATGCATGATTAGTTAGCATCATTTCTTCTTACCGGACTACCATCACCATAGTCTGTGAGGTTGGATATCATCAGATCTCGTTCATGCTTCCTTTGCCTATTTTGTTTAAAGTTAGCCAGCTGTATGTAGCATATGATGCTGGTGGTGGTGGTCAGTTGCTAAGTCATGTCTGACTCTGCGCATCTGCAAACTGCAGCAAGCCAGCCTTCCCTGTCCTTCACTAAGTCCCGGAATTTGCTCAAATTCATATCCATTGAGTTGGTGATGTCATCCAACTCTCTCATCCTCTGTTGCCCTCTTCTCCTCCTGTTCTCAATCTTTCCCAGCATCATGGTGTTTTCCAATGAGTTGGCTCTTCACATTAAGTGGCCAAAGTATTGCAGCTTCAACTTAAGCATCAATACTTTCACTGAATATTCAGGGTTGATTTCCTTAAGGATTGACTGGTTTGATCTTGCTGTCCAAGGAACTCTCAAGAATCTTCTCTAACACCACAGTTCGAAAGCATCAATTCTTCAGTACTCAGCCTCCTTTATGGTCCAGCTCTCACATCCATACATGATTACTGGAAAGACCCTAACTTCTACTATGTGGGTCTTTGCTGGCAAAGTAATATCTCCGCTCTTCAATATGCTGTCTAGGTTTTCATAGCTTTTCTTCCAAGGAGCAAGTGTCTTAATTTCATGGCTGCAGTCACCGTCTGAAGTGATTTTAGAGTCCAAGAAAATAAAATCTATCACTGCTTCCACTTTTTTGGCTTCTATTTGCCTAAGTTATGGGACTGGATGCCATGGTCTTAGTTTAGTTTTTTGAATGCTGAGTTTTAAGCCCTTTTTCACTCTCCTCTTTCACTCTCATCAAGACTGTTTTATTCTCATCCACACTGTGCAAACCACAGCCCCTTTCTCCATAGCTCTAAATAGCAGCCGCAGTGCTGATGGACAGGATGCACCCACAAGACTGTTTGGAGAACCTGTGCTTCTCTGTTAGAAGTTACCTGTAGTTTAGGTTAAGGCCTGATTCCTCATCTCCACAGACAAACCCACCTACTTGCAACTGGAACATCTTTGAACTTGTTCACTGATGTGAATGGTCCAAAGGACACAGGTGAAAAACCTTTGAAGTGACGGAACATCAGGTTGTACAAAGCTGGGGAGACAGGTGGAAGAGACATGTCAAGCACTGAAGGTTCCTTCTCTACTTCCCCTCCCCTCATGCTTTACATACATCTTCTAAAATCTTCGCAGCAGTTTCATTCCCTCATTTATCATCCCATTTTCTTTCCATATTTTAATCTACATTCTTAATTCTCTCATTCCTTTTTAAATTTTTCTTAGCTATATGTTTCTATTTTCTATCAATCCAGATTTTGTATTATGTTCTTCAGTTCAGTTCAGTTGCTCAGTCGTGTCTGACTCTTTGTGACCCCATGAATCGCAGCACGCCAGGCCTCCCTGTTCATCACCATCTCTCAGAGTTCACTCAGACTCACATCCATCGAGTCCATGATGCATTCCAGCCATCTCATCCTCTATTGTCCCCTTCTCCTCCTGCCCCCAATCCCTCCCAGCATTAGAGTCTTTTCCAGTGAGTCAACTCTTCACATGAGTTGGCCAAAGTACTGGAGTTTCAGTTTTAGCATCATTCCTTCCAAAGAAATCCCAGGGCTGATCTCCTTCAGAATGGACTGGTTGGATCTCCTTGAGTCTAAGGGACTCTCAAGAGTCTTCTCTAACACCACAGTTCAAAAGCATCAATTCTT
>SJYG01000059.1:4295599-4311705 GCA_006410535.1 Litocranius walleri | reverse complement strand
GAGTTCATGATCTGAGCCACAGTCAGCTCCTGGTCTTTTGTTGACTGTATAGAGCTTCTCCGCCTTTGGCTGCAAAGAATATAATCAGTCTGATTTCGGTGTTGACCACCTGGTGATGTCCATGTGTAGAGTCTTCTCTTGTGTTGTTGGAAGAGGGTGTTTGTTATGACCAGTGCATTTTCTTGGCAAAACTCTATTAGTCTTTGCCCTGCTTCATTCCACATTCCAAGGCCAAATTTGCCTGTAACTCCAGGTGTTTCTTGACTTCCTACTTTTGCATTCCAAAAGTATATCATATAGTGGTTGATAGAGTGGTTAATATAGTGTAGAATGTAATGGCTCACAATCATTTTCTTTGGAGCTTCTTGTTTTGTATTGGTGTATAGCCGATTAACAATGTTGGTGACTCACACTGTTTAGAGGTTATACTCCTTTCACCGCTATTGTAAACTATCAGCTGTGTTTCCTGTGCTGATATTATACCCTTGTAGCTTAGCATGCACACGAGTTTGCGCCTCTCCATCCCCTGGTCCTGCAGCGCCCCTCCCTGTTTTCCTCTCTGCACTGGTAACCACTGGTGTGTCCCCTTTATCTGTAGGTCTGTTTCCTTTCTGTTATATTTACTAGTTTATTTCATAGATTCCAATATAAGTGATATCATACTGTGTTTGTCTTTCTCTGTTTGACTTGTTTCATTTAGCAAAATACCTTGCAGTCCATCCTTGTTGTAAATGAAAAAATTTACTTTTTACAGCAGAGGAGTATTTCATGATACAGACACACACACACCACATCTTTACCCATTCACCTGTGGATGGACACGTAACTTGCTTCGATATCTTGTCAATTGGAAAGGAAGAGTTATTGATCAATTCACTAAAAATCCATTTGCCAAAGCCAGTTTATAAGACGTATCAGATGAATATCTTAAACACAGTGAGAAAGGTTGTTGCTCTTCTTTGCTGATAAAAGCAGAGGCAGAGGTGGACACCTTGGCCAAGGCAGGGCCATGTAGAAGGTCAGGTCATGGATCCATGAAAGGGGCGTGAGGTAAACTGTACTTAAGGGGAAAGCCACCCACTCGTCTGTGAAATGATGTGTGCAAAAGCAGAGAGAACTAAAATTTGCCACAAAATCCACAGTGAATCAGGGAGCAAGCCATCCTGTGGTTTCGCACCCCTTCACTTCATTATCAATGAACTAGCCACTGGCAAAACATTTTCCAGTGAACTCTGTTGCTTCCCACAAAAGACCCTAAGCGAGACCTACACCCTCGGCTGCAGAACATTCACTCTGGCCACCCACCCAAGTGTAGGGAATTTAAGGCGCCTGAACTTAGCTCTCCACAGCCATCTCGTCCCTTACCCCGCAGCTCAGCTCTTTGGAAAAGAAGGCTGAGGTCATCTCCGTGATCTATTCCAGTCCTTTGTCCTGTCCATTTCCATCTTCACTGAAACACCCTTTCTTCAGGTGCTTTCTCCCTCATTCTCTTCTTCTCATCCTCACTCTCCTGCTAATTCTTGTTCTTTCTTCCTATAAACAAGGATATAAATTACCACTTAGCTTGAGCTGTGTAGTGTATCCCTGGTCTTTATGGAGACAGCATGTTCCATAATGGATCGCCTTTGTGGAAAAGTGCAGTCCCTGTAATTAGGAGCACTTTGATGGAAAACTCAAGCTCTATAACTCAGGAGATCATAAGCATTTCTGCTCTGGTGAAGTTCAATTTAATGCAAAAGAAACATGTGTTTCCTGTCCCTTATTCTAAATCGATTGAGCCATTTGTCTAATTTAAACACTTTGTAAATTACACACATCCTCCAAAGATAGGGACAAGGTCGACATACTTGATATATGTTTTTTCATGTGGCTTGAATCCATCACTGTCTTCCACAAGGCCCCTTAGCTTTATCCTGAGTGGACGGAGGCCCCATAACTCTCTGATCTACTCCATTTTCTCTGACACCCCTTAGGATTCTTGTTCAGACAATTTGGCCAGAGAATTACGGCTGCCTTTCAGCAGGCACGGATTGAAGGGAAGACAGTTCTGCGCCTTCACTATGCTGTACGTCAGTAGCACAGCCATCAGGTTCTGTCCCACATCTCTCCTCACTTTGTCCATTGTTTTAGGAGACTTGATGAGGAAAAAGTCGAAGAGGGTAGACTGAGTGTGGCTGCCTGTGGCTTGGCCTGAACTCGCCGCACGCCTCTGATTCCTAGGAGGCAGGTTGTGACTAGTATGTGAAAATGGAAGTTCCAGAAATGCGAGCAACCCAGGCATCCCTCAACAGAAGGTGGGACATTTCGGAGAGATGAGTGGACACCCCACTCTCACAGCTGCCCATGCGTCTATCATTAGAACAGAGTTTGGGAAGTTAAAAGCAGCTTTATCCAACTCCCTAACAGGGAGGGGTCTGGGTCACTTAGTTTCTGCCAATCAGATGACTTTTTACATTTTAATTTGAAATAGAATTGCGTAAATTCTGCAAATGGACTAAATACACCAGTTACAAGTGAGACTGGCAGAGTACATTCTTTAAAGAATGAATCAAATATATGTGGCCCATACGATAGTCACTCCAAATATAACAAAACAGACAGACCAAAAGTGAGAGAAGGAAAAGGATTTATCATGCAAACAATAGTTAGAGAAAACAGGAAAACTTTATTAATATCAGATAAAGTAGGTTTTCAGAGCAAACATAATTACCAGAAACACGGAGAGACGTTATTTAATGATACGAGAGTTGATCTACCAAGAAGACACAGGAATCCTGGGGGTGTGCGTCAAACAGTGAAGTGCGAAATTCGGAACTAAACAGCGACAGGCCTGGACGGAGAACAGCAGATCGGTCATTACAGCTGGAAGCTTCAAAACCCGTTTCCAAATGATAAAATAACAAGACAGAAAATGGACAAGGACATCGTCAGCCAACAGGAGCTAACGGGCGTTTAGAGAACGCTTCACTCAGCAGCAGAATACGCATTCTTTTAAAGTGCCTGAAGAGCATACGCCAAGCAGATACTATCTTCGGCTTTGAAACTGGCTTTAAGAATTAAAATCACAGAGAGCGTATTCTCTGACTACAGTAAAATCAAACTAGAAATCAGTGACAGAAAGTTCCCAAGAAAATCTCCAAACACTCAGAAGCTCAACAGCACACTTCTAAATAATCATATGAGTCAAAGAGCACATCTCAGTGGAGACCAAAACTATACTGAACTAAATGAAAGCGAGCATATAACATCCCAATCTGTGTGACACAGAGAAAAGCAGTGCTGAGACGGGAAAACAGCGCGAAACACGTAGATTAGAGAAGAGAAAAACGCCGAGTCACCTGAGCTCCCCCACCCCCTGAAGAGCCTGGAAAAAGAAGAGCACAATAAATCCAGCGCAAGTTTCTGGAAGTAATAAAGATAAGAGCAGAAACCAGTGCAACTGAAAGCAGCAAATCAATGGGGAAAACAATGAAACAAAGTGCTTTGGAAAGACTGATGAAATTGACAGATAAATATCTAGCAAGATGGACAAATTAGAAAGAGATAAGACACAAGTTTCCAGTATCAGAAATGTAACATGGGACATTACTATAGACACTGCAGACACGTGAGAGGGTAATAAAGAAATACTATGAACAACTCAGCACACATAAATTTGGATATTTAGATTAAATGGACCAGTTCCTTGAAAAGGACGAATTACCACAGCTTACCCCATATAAATAAATAGTTTGACTGCCCTATAGCTATTCAGGAAATTTAATTTGTAATTTAAAAATCCCCCACAAGAAATTGCCAGGTACACATGGTACCACTGGAAAATTCTACCAAATGTTTAAAGAAAAAGCATTAATTCTATACATCTTTTCCAGAAAATCCCTTTAAAAAAAGAATCCCTTAGAAGAAATGGAGTAGCCCTCACAGTCAAAAAAAGAGTCAAAAATGCAGTACTTGGATGCAATCTCAAAAACAACAGAATGAGCTCTGTTCATTTCTAAGGCAAACCATTCAATATCACAGTTATCCAAGTCTATACTCCAACCAGTAACACTGAAGAAGCTGAAGTTGAACAGTTTTATGAAAACCTATAAAACCTTCTAGAACTAATACCGAGAAAAAATGTCCTTTTCATCACAGGGGACTGGAATGCAAAAGTAGAAATTCAAGAGATACCTGGAGTAACAGGCAAATTTAGCCTTGAGGAACAAAATGAAGCAGGGCAAAGGCTAATAGAGTTTTGGCAAGAGAACGTACTGGTCATAGCAAACACCCTCTTCCAAGAGAAGACTCTACACGTGGACATCACCAGATGGTCAACACCAAAATCAGATTGATTATATTCTTTGCAGCCAAAGATGGAGAAGCTCCCAATAAAAACAAGACCAGGAGCTGACTGTGGCTCAGATCATGAATTCCTTATTGCCAAATTCAGACTTAAATTGAAGAAAGTAGGGAAAAACACTGGACCATTCAGGTATGACCCAAATCAAACCCCTTATGATTATACAGTGGAAGTGAGAAATTGATTTAAGGGACTAGATCTGATAGACAGAGTGCCTGATGAACTATGGATGGAGGTTCATGACATTGTACAGGAGTCAGTGATCAAGACCCTCCCCAAGAAAAAGAAGTTCAAAAAGGCAAAATGGTTGTCTGAGGAGGGCTTACAAATAGCTGAGAAAAAAAGAGAAGTGAAAGGCAAAGGAGGAAAGGAAAGATATACCCATTTGAATGCAGAGTTCCAAAGAATAGCAAGAAGAGATAAGAAAGCCTTCCCCAGTGATCAGTGCAAAGAATAGAGGAAAAGAATAGAATAGGAAAGACTAGAGATCTCTTCAAGAAAATTAGAGATACCAAGGGAACATTTCATGCACAGATGGGCTCAATAAAGGACAGAAATGGTCTGGACCTAACAGAAGCAGAAGATATTAAGAAGAGGTGGCAAGAATACACGGAAGAGCTGTACAAAAAAGATCTTCACGACCCAGATAATCACGATGGTGTGATCACACTTCTAGAACAATCCTGGAATGTGAAGTCAAGTGGGCCTTAGAAAGCATCACTATGAACAAAGCTAGTGGAGGTGATGGCATTCCAGTTGAGCTATTTCAAATCCTGAAAGATGATGCTGTGAAAATGCTGCACTCAATATGCCAGCAAATTTGGAAGACTCAGCAGTGGCCACAGGACTGGAAAAGGTCAGTTTTCATTCCAATCCCAAAGAAAGGCAATGCCAAAGAATGCTCAAACTACTGCACAACTGCACTCATCTCACATGCTAGTAAAGTAATGCTCAAAATTCTCCAAGCCAGGCTTCAGCAATATGTGAACCGTGAACTTCCAGATGTTCAAACTGATTTTAGAAAAGGCAGAGGAACCAGAGATCAAATTGCCAACATCCACTGGATCATCGAAAAAGCAAGACAGCTCCAGAAAAACATCTATTTCTGCTTTATTGACTATGCCAAAGCCTCTGATTATGTATATCACAACAAACTGTGAAAAGTTCTTCCAGAGATGGGCATACCAGACACCTGACCTGCCCCCTGAGAAATCTGTAGGCAAGTCAAGAAGCAACAGTTAGAACTGAACCTGGAACAACAGGCTGGTTCCAAATCAGGAAAGGAGTACATCAAGGCTGTGTATTGTCACTCAGTTTATTTAACTTATATGCAGAGTCCATCATGAGAAACACTGGGCTGAATGAAGCACAGGCTGGAATCAAGATTGTCAGGAGAAATAACAATAATCTCAGATATGCAGATGACACCACCCTTATGGCAGAAAGCGAAGAAGAATTTAAGAGCCTCTTGATGAAAGTGAAAGAGGAGAGCGAAAAAGCTGGCTTAAAACTCAACATTCAGAAAACTAAGATCATGGCATCTGGTCCCATCACTTCATGGGAAATAGATGGGGAAACAGTGGAAACAGTGAGAGACTATCTTTTGGGGGGCTCCAAAATCACTGCGGATGGTGACGGCAGCCATGAAATTAGAAGACGCTTGATTCTTGGAAGAAAAGTTATGACCAACTTAGACAGCATATTAAAAAGCAGAAACATTACTCTGCCAGCAAAGGTCTGTCAAGTCAAGGCTATGGTTCTTCCAGTGGTCGTGTATGGATGTGAGAGTTGGACTATAAAGAAAGCTGAGTGCTGAAGAATGGACGCTTTTGAACTGTGGTGTTGGAGAAGACTCTTGAGAGTTCCTCAGACTGCAATGAGATCCAACCGTTGGATTTCCTAAAGGAAATCAGTCCTGAATATTCTTTGGAAGGACTGATGCTGAAGCTGAAACTCCAATACTTTGACCACCTGATGCAAAGAAATGACTCCTTGGAAAAGATCCTGATGCTGGGAAAGATTGAAGATGGGAAGAGAAGGGGATGACAGAGGATGAGATGGTTGGATGGCATCACTGACTCTGTGGACATGAGTTTGAATAAGCTCCAGGAATTGATGATGGACAGGGAGGCCTGGCCTGCTGCAGTCCATTGGGTCACAAAGAGTCAGACATGATTGAGTGACTGAACTGAAGTAACTGAGCTTTCCAGAAAATAGAAGTAGAGGGAAAATTTCACCAAAATTTTAAACTTCTATTAAGAGAATGATAAGACAAGCTTTAGAATATGAGAAAAGCATCACAAATCACATATACAACAAAAGACTAATACCTAGAATATATAAAGAAGCCTCAAAACTCAATAACAATAATAATAATAGTTGAATTACAAAATGCAAAAGAGACACAGAGGCATTTTAACAAAGAGGATATACAAATTGCAAATAAGCATGTGAAATGATATTCAAAATCATTAGCCTTTAAGGAAATGCAAGTTAAAACCACATGAGATATCACCACATACTCATCAGAATGACTAGAATTAAAGTAGTAACACCACCAAATGCTGGCTTGGATGCAGAGAAACTAGATCATTCATATGTTGCTGGTAGGAATGGAAAATAATCAAGACACTCTGGAGAACAATTTGGCAATTTCTTAAAAAACTAGAGTTCAACGACAATCACACGCACTCCGGTGCTCAGTCATGTCCAACTCTTTACAACCCCACGGACTGTAGCCTGCCCGGGTTCTCTGCCCATGGAATTTTCCAGGCAAGAGTATAGGAGGAGGGTGCCATTGCCTCTTCAGGATGCAACTACAATATGACCCAGTAATTATGGAGCTGAATTAAATTGATTGATTAAGTGCTGACACCTGGAGCAATGAAGACTAATGTTCACATAAAAACTTGTCCGCAATGAACTAGAGATTATCATACCGAATGCCGTAAGTCAGAAAGAGAAAGACAAATACTGTACGATATCACTTATACGTGGAGGCTAAAATGTGACACAAGCAAGACCATCTGTGAAACAGAATCAAGGCCGTAGAGAACCGACTGGCATCTGCCAAGGGGGCATGGGGTCGGGGAAGTGAGGGAGTGGGAGGCTGAGGTTAGAGATGTAAGTTTTTATATACAGAATGGATAAACAACAGGGTCTTGCTACACCGCACAAAGAACTATATTCAATATCCTATGATAAACCATAATGGAAAAAGAACATTTTTAAAAGAATGTACATAGAAGTATGTGTATATACGTATATATAGATATTCTAACTGACTCAGCTTGCTGTATAGCAGCAATTAACACAGGATTGTGAATCAAGTATACTTCAAGTAAAAAAAAAAAAAAAACATCGATCACCAATATTTCCAGCAGCTTTTTTTATAACAGCTAAAAACTAGAAACAACCCAGGTGTCCTACAGCAGGTAAACGGTTAAATACAGAAGGTATATCCATACCATGAAATTCCACTCAGCAATAAAAAAGCTGTTGAGACACACAGAGACCTGGAAGAATAGCCAGAGAATTATGAGGAGTGAAAAATGCCAATCCCAAAAGATAACCTACTTTATGATTCCACTTAGGTAACATTCTTGTGAAGAAAAAATCATGGAGAACAAAATAGTGGTTTCCGGGGGTAAAGGAGGGTTGGAGGCAGGAGGGAGTGGGCACAATTGTTAAAAGGCAACACGAAGCATCCTTGCAGTGATGGAAATGCCGTGCCTACCGCATCAACGTCCGAATCCTGGGCGGGTGTGATACTATGCCACAGACTTATGGTGTGGACGAGCCACAGTCTGCTTACCCCTGGAGAAAGCTGAGTAGTGTGCGCACTGCATATCATCCCTTACAGCTTCTTGGGAACCTACGTTTATCTCAGGATAAAAGTTTAACTGAAAGTTTCTGAAGCATTACCTACAGGCAAATGGAAACAGAGCAAAATGAGTTACTGAATAAATGAGCTCCATGAATTCTCTTCACTACAAGCTGTCTTGCAAGAACTCCTCAGAGTCTGTCCTGAATAGAGACTTTCAACCCTACTCAACTAATCTTCTCCTTATCCGAAAGATGGAAGCAAAGTGGCATTATCACCATCCAACTCAATAAACTGCACATTTTATCCAGTTCACCTCTTCCTTTTCCAAAGTTCAATCTGTTTGTTATCTTATAAATTCTTAAGGCCTGAAGCAAGGAGGCTTTAGACATAATTATTTCACTACTGATCACTAGAATAATCTAATTCAACTCAACAAAACTTTATTGGAGACAAGATTTATTCTTTAGAATGTTTGTTGAAAACCCCTACCACAATATTATTGCCAAAATGAAAGTGGGAAGGAGCAATCTCTCAGTGGCTCAGTTTCCAAACCTAAACTCAGTAAGAGTCCCTTTTGCTTTCACTTTCATCTAATACCTTGATTCAGGTTTTAGACGAGCTGTATATATGCCCGCATGCACAGCACGTAGGAAAATGAGAGCCCCTCCCCACCCCTGCTAACAGCAAGATTTACTACTGTGAGTCAGGAGTGACCTTCAGAAAGGCTACCCCGTGGGCTAATTAAGCTTAGAGAGAGGAATAAAGCCTTACGTAGGCGGAGGGTCGCTGTTGCTCTTGCAGACATTCCACACCATTCTAGTCAGTGAGTCTGTAGACTCCATTACATCGACCTAGGGCCCATTTTGTAGTCTATATAAGCTGTCAATCTCAGACAGAAGCAAGATCAGAAATCCTCCCAAGGCTCGCCAGCTGATGAAACTCAGTGCTTAAAACCCTACACAGATACCATACCTGCTATGCTTTGTAAGCTGGAGACTTGATCCCCAGTCAAGTATTTTTCCATCTTCTTGAGTTTCCTTTAAAGGTTGTTGGGGTTTTTTCCCCCAGAAATGATCTTTAATGCATCCAGTGGCCCCTAAGGGCTTATTTCCACCCAGAGAAAGGACAGTTCTCTATTTCAAAATGAAGACATCAAACCTGACAATGTCCATCTCTGAAAATTAGACTAGGTTGAGCCCACTGTGTCCTGAGTCAGAGAAGTAGACACAGCAGGTGCTGGGAAGCTGTCCCTGCTGGGTGATAGGGTGTTGTCCCAAGTCTTAGCATCACACACCCTATTCGGCACCCCACCCACCCACTGTTTTGCCCCAATTACTACCAAATATGTCCAGCCTCTACGACTGCATTTCTTCTCTCTCTCATTTTGTATTCTAGTGCCCATCCGGCTGTGACCCAGATTTTTCTGGCTGTACAGGCCTCTTTTTCTTCAAGGGCTGAAACCTGACTCCTTTACCTCGCGGCCACTGACATCTCAAGATGTTATCATTCACCTGGTTTTCAGTGTTGCCAGTTACAGATCCAAGCTCATGGTTTCAGAATGCCATGACACAGAAATTCTTGACTTTTCTGCACTCCCAGAGAAGAAGGTCATCCTGACTCAGATTCATCTGGGACTAGTCTAGACAATGGGGACAGTTGAGTCAATTTAATTCAATAACAATGTCTTGAGTGCTCACATGCACTTCTGTAGTTGCTGGAATTATAAAGATTAATATGACACAACTCTTGCCCTCCTGAAACTTGTTGCTAATTGGGTAAAAACCTTCAAACACAGATCTTCCATCTCATATGGTAAATAATTGGTAAGATGCAGACTTACGGGTCTTTGAGAGTAGGACATGGATCCTCCAGAGGAAGAGGAGGACAGCTGTGTACAGAGGAGAAGCGACATGACAAGGGCAAAATGGAGAAAGGGGCTGCCCAGCGCTGGAAAGGGCACATCGGGCAGGTTCATGCAGGCAGCATGTGGGCACTGACCCACTTGGGGCCCCCCAGGAAGGAGCAGGCCCTCACCGGGGGCAGCTGTGCAGCAGCCTCAGGGAGACTGGATTCGCAGCCTCAGCAAAGAGTCCCCCCACCCGCCCGCCAGCCTGGCATGGAAGCCCAGTACTGTCTGCCACCAGGGAGGCAGAAAAGAGCCGACGTGGACTTGGACAGGAACGAATCAAAGTGCACACGATGGACAAGAAGAATCTCCCCCGATGTTCTGTTGAAAGTGAGGTCCCCACAGGCCTTCAGGAGTTTTGGGGTGGATGGAATAAACCCTCGAGGTAGAGAAGATAGATTTTTCTGCCAGCCTTAGCAGAAGTGGGGCTTAAAGCCAATTATAATTGATCTCATAATAATAAAGCTCTATGACCACTGAGTGTGTGAGTGTGAAAAAGAAACACTCTCTACGGTGAGGAGCACAGAGGCCGGAAGTTGTTCAGAGGCGGGCACGTGGCGTAGATGGGGAGGCCAGCGAAACCTTCTTGGAGAAGCTGATGAGTAAACCGAGTCTTGAAGTGTGGCTTCCAGGCTGGCAGGCAGAGAGGCGGCACACAGGAGATCCAAGGAAGATGAGCCGTGTGGAGGGCGGCGACTGGAGAGACGCTCCGGAGAGGGGGACCAGCAGGTCCGCCGGTGGGCCAGGCCTACAGCCCTCGTAGGCTTGGCCTGCGGCTGTTTCCTGGTTGCTGTCTGTGAATAGCTCCCAGTACCTTGCACACGTTTGTGGGGTCCACTCCAGCCCGCTGTCTCCTCTTCGGGAACTACCCCAGAACTACTAGCCAAAAGAGAATCTTTTAGTCATTAATTCAACATTCATAACTTTTTTCACAGCTGGGATGATAGAACATTGAACCACTGACAGTCATAGCTTAGCTGTAACTCAGCTGTCTTCGTGCAGATGGGAGATTGAAGGCCAGAGAAAGGAAATGACCTGCCAGGCGTGGGTGGAGCTGAATCTGCATGCAGGGCCCCTAAGGGCCAGCCTGGCCTCCTTGGTCGGCTGCTTTTCACACCCATGCAGCTCATTCTTGTGGACGGGCCGGTCCCCGGGTGCCCCTCAGCGCTGTGTGTCGCGCTCACGGCACCACGACTGCTCCACGGAAAGGGCCTCGGGTTTCCAGTGAGAGCTGCTTTGGGGCATGAGCGCTGCCATGTTGGGAGTTCATGAGGATGCAGAGAAATGGCCGGAAATGGCACCAAAGCTCTCCCACCCCAGGGAAGGACGATGCCCAGTGTCAGGGGAAGAGAACCCTATCTTCTTCAGCAACAGAGTCTACCTGCGCAGGGAGAGGAAGCCGGTGGCCTGCTGCTTCTTTTCTTGCTTTCTTTGCTCATCCTCTGTCCTCCAGTTCCCTGCTGCTGCCACCTAGGGGTTGTGAGACGGGAAACCCATAGGAAGACTATGAGCCCAGGACAGAAACGCGGCTCTCACCGCTGAAGAAGCAGCGCGGGCCTCGTGCGGCCCTTCGCATCCCCTTCTGGACTTGCCTGGCGAGCACCAAGTGCTGAGCAGCAGCCCCCCACCCCAGTGGGACCCATCGCGGCGGCACACCGGCTGACTGCCGACCCACGTCTAGACACGCACTCCTCCTAAGAAGGGGGAAGGCAGAGGCTCAGATTCTTGGAAACTAACGAAAACCTTGTTGACAGAGAAGCCGATAAAAAGGAGAAGAGAAAACACATGAGCCGCGTGGAGGTGCCCAGCCCTGGGCCCCACGCCAGGCCAAAGCTCTCAGCCAGGGGTGGCTGCGGGCTGAGCTGTAGAGCCAGCTGAAAGACAGCAGGGGCAGCCCCTTGACTTGGGCTGGAGCCACCCTGGGAAACCTTCAAAGAAAAGGAAGACGTGAGCTAGCTGGCACGCTGCCAACTGGAGAGCTTCAGAAACAGGCCTTTCAGACACTCCCCAGTTCCGGTGTTTGTGCATTTGCACTGATCTAGTTTCGCACTAGAGTTACCCAGAGATGCTCGGCTATGAAGCTGTCTCTGGACTGTTAACAGCTTCCTGTGCTGCCGCGTGTATAGAGTTGCTTGGGAGGAGCGGCAGCAGTGAACTTGAGGAAGCAGGGCTGGTAGAGTAGGGCTTTGGGGGGACGCCTGGCCCTCGTAGTGCCCTCACACCCTGGTTACACCATTGCCTCTTCAGAGCTGGAAGGGGCTTGGAAAGTGAGGTGGTATTGAAACCTGTTCACAAATGCACAGATTCTTTGAAATCCCCCTTAGAGGTCAAACCAGTCAGTCCTAAAGGAAATAAATCTTGAATACTCACCAGAAGGACTGACGATGAAGCTGAAGCTCCACTTTGGCCACGTGATGCAAAGAGCCAACTCATTGGAAAAGACCTTGATGCTAGGAAAGATGGAAGGCAGGAGGAGGAGGGGAGGACAGAGATGGCTGGATAGCCTCACCGACCCAACAGACATGAGTGTGACTAAACTCCAGGAAGATAGTGGAGGACAGGGAAAGAGAAGCCTGGCGTACTGCAGTCCACAGGGCTGCAAAGAGTCGGACACAGCTTAGTGGCTGAACAGCAACAGTGTCAAAAAGCGGAGTCTGCTCCCTCCCCGAAAATGGGTCAGTCTTAGTGACCTGAAAGGCTGAACCAGAAAAGTCGATATCCACCTCCTCCCTGAATCTCTCTCTCTTTCCCCCTCCACCTCTCTCCCTTCTCCTCTCCTCCTCTCTGTAAGGATGCTGGCACCTGGCACCCAGAAGCCCAGCAACCACATGGAAAAGCCACAGGTGAGTGTGAGGGAGTGAGCCCTCGACAGTTACAGCCCTGGGCTGTGCAGTCTCCCCGAACAGTGCTCATAGACATGGAGCAGAAAGGAGCTGAACAAGCTGAGTCAGGGCCAAACCGCGGATTCACGAGCAAACGAAAGGCTGTTGATCGAATCTGTTAAGTTTGGGGGTGCTTTATCACACATCAGCAGAGAGCTGCACCAGAAGGCTCCCTGGTCGAGCTTCCTATTTCTATCTTTGGAAATGAAGCCCCGGAGGGCAACGCTTGGTCAACGTTGCTGTGAGGTGAGATGGAGCTCCTGCTCAGAGCCCAGCTTTCTGCCTGGCTGGCCAATGGCACGTGCTCTGCCCAACTTGAGGAAACCTGGTCTGGATCTGCTGGCTGAGCACTCCCCGGAGGATATGTGCTCTGGGTCTGGTGGCTGAGCACTCCCAGGAGAAGCAGGAGATGGGGAGGGAAGCATCTCTATCCCACCATGTGGCCTCACCTGAGCAGCCTCTGGCTTCTCATATAGATGTGAGACCCTGGGCTGGGCCCAGTTTCCCTGCCACAGGCTCCTGGAAATGGGATCTCTTTGTCAGACACTTGGTCCTGTTTGTGTGAAGGGCCCCGGAGGCCCAGCAAGGGCTGGAGAGACAGAGGCAGTGCCTTTTACTGGGTGTCTGTCTGCACACTGGGAGGCAGAGAGGATGAAGCTGTCCCCAGCCCTGGAGAGGCGACCCACACTGTTGGGGGAACCAAAGGTCAGGGGCGGTGCATAGGAGTCCAGAGTCAAGGATCAACACGGGAGAAGTAGCAGTCCAGCCTCATTCACATCTTCTGCGTCTGGGCGTGAAAGCAGCATCCAGTTCCCCCCGCACACATAAGCAAGCCTCCTTACAGAGAGCTTGCCATTGGAAGAAAGCGGTGCTGTGCTCCTTGGAAGCGGAAGGGAGTCACTGGCTACGAGGGATGTGCTGGAGTAAGTGGGAGCACCACAAAGCAAAGAGGCTGGACCTCCAGGGACCACTGGGGGCAGAGGAAAGGCCCCCAAACCCAGAGACAGCTCTCGACTTGTTGTGCATATGCGTCAGTTTGCATCTTGTTGCCTGGCAGTCCTGGCACCAACCAGTCAATCGCAACATTGTGCTGAGTAACACTGTTTGCCTGGGACACTCTGGGCGCCAGGACCAAGAGGGTTAGGCCCTTTGAGGAGCTGCAGGACCCCCCAGAGGAAAGCTCAAGGGGAGTCTTCACACACAGCACGGTGAGTGCTGAGTGCACGCTGCCCACGCAGGGCAGGGAAATGGGGTCAGAGCTTGCAGGGAGGATCTGCGCTTGTCGAAGCAGAGACAGGGGCAAGGGGCTGGGGGTGCTGTGGGCATGAAGGCCTTATTAAAGGTGGGGCCACGGGAACTTACAGACAAGTTGTCGAGCATCCTCTATGTGTGGGGCCCTGGACAGGAGGCACGGCTCTTCCACAGACCCTCTTCGCCTGGAAAGAAGACCCCCAGATCTGATCCCCTGTCTCACCACCTCCGAGAGGTGAATCCATTTACCTCTGGGGCACAGCAGCCCGCTGAGTGTCCAGTTCGTGCTGTGACCCTCCCGTTTCTGTGCATCCACGGATGGTTACTAATCACGCATTCAGCCCTGACACTCTGACCCTCCACCCTGTCAGCACCTTCCCGCGCCCCCACAGCTCCTCCACAGAGGAGCTGCTCACCACCTGTGGGCCCCCGCCACCCAGCCTCTGCACTGAGCTCACACAGAAGGAGGCAAACGGGGGGCAGAAGGGCCTACTGGTAAACCCCTCTTCTAGGGCGGGCTGGGGCGAGGCAGTGCCGCGATTCCCCATTCCCTCCCTCAGCTGGGGTTCCCAATTCGTAGGACTGGACAGGCTCCGTCCACCGAGCGCACTTGCTCCCCATGGCTCCAGCGGGACCCTGAGCCCATAGACATGGGAGGTCAGTGCGGGCTCTGGGCATGAGGCGCTCTTCACAGAAAACAGAGGCTGCCCGACCACAGAGAGTGTGGGTACCCCCTGGTCCTGCAGAGGGGCTAGCATCCCCGATGCTTCTAGGTAATAATTAAGTCAAGGGGGGACCTTCCCAGGGAGTGTCTCCCCTCACCAAGTGGTAAGGGGTGGCCTCATGGGTGGAGGCAATAGAAGAGATTGGGGAAGGGGTGGGGGAAGGGGATCCCGGAGCTGGATTTGCCCCGTGCAGGCTCTTCTCTCCAGGCCTCCTCAAGAGCCCGTCCTGTGCCCAGTGGGAGGAGCTGCCCAGCTTCCTTAGGTGTGCACTGCAGCCTGGGGCTCTGGACTCTTCAGCGAGGCTCTTGGCCCTCCTCTATACACTCACTGGCTCCGGGAGTTTGCAGAGCAGGGGATAAAGAGCAGCCTCTCCTTCCAGCACATTAGCTTGCCATGATTTAGCATGTCTGGGTGGTCCGCTGGTTGGGCTTACAAGGCTGCCAGGATGTGGGGCAACCTCCCTGATCCAGCTCAAATGGCCAGTTCTCCATGAAATCATCATTTTTTCTTTTATTCTGCTTTGTCACTTATCACAGGAGCTTAAAACTATATCATTTTAATGAAAGGTGGGCGTCCAGGCAGAGAGGCCTGAGCCGTTTGCTGTGCGGCCCTGTCATTCACCCAGCGTTTGCTCCCTCGTCTCCTAGAATCCCACAGCCACAGGGTGTCTGTGATCTGAGGCCCTGCTAGCAGATAAAGAAACGAAGGGAGATTAAATTTCACCCCAAAGTGAGTGGCTTGTCAGTTTAAACCAGTGACAAGGAAGTCACATTTTACTAGGACTGTCACAGCCCACCTGGGGAGCTGGAGAACAGAGGTGGCTCTCTGTCTGTCTGCCTCTCTCTTTCTCCATCTCTGTCTTTGATTCCAAAAGCTGTAACCTAAAGCACAGCACTCTTCTTCAAAGCCTATCACCTTCCCTCTGCTGTGGACCCTACAGAAAGCCACGGTTGCCCGGGCAAGAAGCTTTCGTGAGGGGAAGAAAGTGGGTCCTGGTGGATGGGTTCACCTGATGCAGGGCTGGCTTCCCTGCCTGCCTCAGAGCATCCTCCCGGAAGAGACGGGACAGGGAACTGGGAAGGGGGCACCAGAAACCCTGAGATCGGGACCTAGGGGCAGAGAACACAGGAAGAAGCTGCCTAGCTCTCCACCCAGGGGACCAAGCTTCTCCCGG
>SJYG01000059.1:4280123-4293987 GCA_006410535.1 Litocranius walleri | reverse complement strand
GGTGGGGGGGTGGGAGACAGACCCTCCAGGGCTGCAGCCACTGCCACAATGGAGCCTTTGAAGGGGCTGCGGCGCTGGGAGGAGAGCCCAGAGGAGGAGTGGCCGGGAGAATGCACGGGAGAGGACCCTCGGTCCAAGGAGCTGGAGGGAAGGGGCTGCACTCTGGCCTCCTGACCTTTAAGCCACACAGAGAGGCGGGCTGTTCTGCCAGCAGCCCCCACGGCTCAGGCCCAGGCGCAGCCCTGCAGCTCAGTACCCGCCCCGCCCCCAGAGGCGCCAAATGCCTGCTGTTCTCCAACTCCCCGCGCTCCTGCCTCCCACACCCTTGACTGAAGCATGCGCTGAAGGCACAGTGGCCAAGGGAGCGAGACTGAAGGGAAACCCCCGCTCCTATCCCCCTCCTCTGTTCTCCCTCCTGTCCCCAGACCCCTTCATGCAGAATTGGTGTTCTTCAATGGCCCTGGGGGCTGGAGACGGCATTCCTCCCGCTCCTTCCTGGTGCAAGCCCACAGCCCCAGGAGGGGCCTGTCCCACAGATGGCCGTGGCTGGGAGGTCGCCAAGTGGTCCCCATGGTTTACAACAGGCCCTGCATCTAATTTGCTCTGCGTCTCAGACAAGGCCCCTCGCCCTCAGACCTGTAGACCCAGCTCTGTACACTGAGGAGGTCTGAACGCACAATCCCAGGGCCAGCACTCACTTCTCTGGGCTGATGACTAGTGGTTGGTTGCATAAATCCTCTAGCAGGAGCAGGTTTGTGTTTTTAGCCTCCTGAACAAGAAGAGGGCATCAGAGGATGAGATGGCTGGACAGCATCACCAATGCAATGAACAGGACTTGAGCAAACTCTGGGAGGGGGTGAGGGACAGGCAGGCCTGGCGTGCTGCCGCCCACGGGGCTGCAGAGCTGGACACGACTGGGCGACTGAGCAGCAGCAGCTTCCTACCCTTTCCATTCCCGCCCCTCATTCCCAGCTGCCCTCCTCCTCGCCAGGACTGCTGCAGTACTCCCCAGGCCTCCCTCCCTGACCGGCTCCAGCTCATTCACCTGAAAATGGACAGCGGGCTTCCTGATGGCCCCGCGGCTAAGACTCCCTTCTGCCGGTGCAGGGGCCCCAGGTTCAGTCCCTGGTCAGGGACCAAGACCCCACATCCCACAACTAAGGGTCCGCACTCCGCAGCTAAAGACGACCCCAGGAGCCACAGCGAAGACCTGGCAAAGCCAAATAAATCAGTAAATTTTTTTTTTATGGAGATGAGTTGTGTTTTTTTTCAATGACAAGTTATCAATGAATTTTTATTTTATTTTTTTTAACTTTACAATACTGTATTGGTTTTGCCATGCGCTGACATGAATCCACCACAGGTGTACATGAGCTCCCAATCCTGAACCCCCTTCCCACCTCCCTCTCCATACCATCTCTCTGGGTCATCCCAGTGCACCAGCCCCAAGCATCCTGTATCCTGCATCGAACCTGGACTGGTGACTCATTTCTTACATGATATTATACATGTTTCAATGCCATTCTCCCAAATCATCCAACCCTCTCCCTCTCCCACAGAGTCCAAAAGTCTGTTCTATACATCTGTGTCTCTTTTGCTGTCTCGCATAGAGGGTCATCATTACCATCTTTCTAAATTCCATATATATGTGTCAGTATACTGTATTGGTGTTTTTCTTTCTGGCTTACTCCACTCTGTATAATCGGCTCCAGTTTCATCCATCTCATTAGCACTGACTCAAATGTATTGTCTTTAAGGGCTGAGTAGTACTCCATTGTGTATATGTACCACAGCTTTCTTATCCATTCATCTGCTGATGGACATCTAGGTTGCTTCCATGTCCTGGCTATTATAAACAGTGCTGCGATGAACACTGGGGTACATGTGTTTCTTTCAATTCTGGTTTCCTTGGTGTATATGCCCAGCAGTGGGATTGCTGGGTCATAAGGCAGTTCAATTTCCAGTTTTTTAAGGAATCTCCACACTTTTCTCCATAGTGGCTGTACTAGTTTGCATTCTCACCAACAGTGTAAGAGGATTCCCTTTTTTCCACACCCTCTCCAGCATTTATTGCTTGTAGATTTTTGGATCGCAGCCATTCTGACTGGCGTGAGAAGGTACCTCACTGTGGTTTTGAGTTGCATTTCTCTGATAATGAGTGATGTTGAGCATCTTTTCGTGTGTTTGTTAGCCATCCGTATGTCTTCTTTGGAGAAATGTCTATTTAGTTCTTTGGCCTATTTTTTGATTGGGTCGTTTATTTTTCTGGAATTGAGCAGCATAAGTTGTTTGTATATGAGTAAATTTTTTTAATTAAAATTTTTTTAAAAGGCAAACCTGATTGTATCACTCACACACACCCCACACACACCAAAAATGCCTTGTTAAACTTCCCATTATTTTTTAGCTACAGACCCAAATCCTTCCCAGGGCCCAGGAGGCCTTATATGGTCTAAGATGGCCTCTCAGCCTTCTAATTACTAATTACCTTCTTCAAGTTCAGGGGCCATGCCTGGTTTTGCTCTTTAAACTGTTTCCAGGTTGTGATTTCATCTTGAGTTCTACCAATAGCATTAAATGGCTGAATGCATACAAGCTAAAAAGAGGCCATTGTCTCTCCGGGAGGTAAAGCGCGAGCTCGCTTTGTCCTAGGCATGCCCTGTTAGGCTCATGCCTAAAGTTCCATCGGGCTCAAGTCCCAGGTGGCTCAGTGGTAGAGAACCTGCCTGCCAGTGCAAGAAATGAAGGCTCGATCTCTGACTCGCATCTCTGGAGAAGCGGATGGCAGCCCACTCTAGCATTCTTGCCTGGGCAATCCCACGGACAGAGGAGCCTGGAGGGCCACACAGCACATGGGGTCCCACAAAGCTCAGACCCAACTGAACTGCTGAACAACAGCAGCAAAGCTCCATCAAAGCCTAGAGTAGGCCCCTGCCGGGTCCCTTCCAACTGTGCAGAGTCTTTGTTCCAAGAGACCCTCACGCGGGCTCCCTTTTACTGAGCAGCTGTGATGTGAAGAGCACCTTGTTTGGGGTGGACCCTGGATGAGTCTGTGCTCCAGCTGAGACGCGTGGGATCTGATAATGCCTCTGCTCAGCCAGTCGCTGCCAGGATCTTCATGGAACCAGAAGCCTCCTGAGAAACACTGGAGCGATCTGTCTTTCAGCCTTGAGATAACCATGTTACCAAGGGACACAGTTTCCCCAGGGCAAGAAGTTGCTCAAGCCCAGAAGATAGGCAGCAGCACAGATGTCCTGGAGGGTTCAGCGATGCTCCCACATCTGCAAGGCTGGCGTCTGCCAGAGACCTCCTTCCTTGAGTCCACCCACACCGTAGTCATCACCAGGCAGCCACCCATCTTTCCTGGGCTGGAACAGTCCTGTGGCCAAACGTTCAGGACCTTGTCAGGCTGGCCGAGGGCATGAGGGCTCTGCCGGCACCAGTTCTGGGTAGGGAGACAGGCTGGGGCTGAAGATTCAAATCAGAATCAGAAGAACCTGCCTGTGCGTGAAAAGGAACAGGTGAAATCCGGAGAAGCATGGACATGCTGCCTGGGCACTTTGTCTGTGGAAGACGGTGTCTTCTATGTAGCAACTGCTCTCTTCTTCATGGTCCCACGCAGGAGCAGGAGCCAGCATGACTTTCCCCACCTTGACGACAGCCCCAGAGGGACAGGCGGTCTCTGAAGCCAAGCTGGCTCTTTCCACTGCTTCTTGTGCCCACTCAGTCGTGTCCGGCTCTTTGCGACACTATGGACTGTAGCCGACCAGGCTCCTCTGTCCCTGGGATTCTCTAGGCAAGAACACTGGAGTGGGTTGCCATTGCCCCCCCCTCTGGGGGGGATCTTCCAGGCCCAGGGATCAAACGTGCATCTCTTGTGTCCCCCACGTTGGCAGCTGGGTTCGTAAACACTAACGCCTGTTTTGTTGCTTCTTGGTTCTAGGTAAACACCTTCCCAAAGAATAAACTCATGAACCAACACAGCCATCACTTCTTGAAGCTGCGTGATCTCGGGCAACCGTATCTCACCTCTGAGATCCATTTCCCTCTTCTCTGTGATGTACAGGACTTCCCTTCTCCAGGGCTGCTGAGGAAATTAAATGCTTCTCACACAGGGCTTGCACTCGACAGATCACCAAGACACATCTGTTATCCACTCCCGTCCTTCTGGGGCCATTTACCCCTTTACACACAGAGCCGTCAGACAAGAGATGCTCTGCCGGGCCCTTTGGATGCTGCTGTTCACAGGTCTGTAAGAAAGACCCTGGGTGCACCCAGGCCCGCTTGCTGCAAGGAAGCCTGACATGGGTCCTTGTGGACACAGAGGAGCCTTTATTCTGGTGGACTCTTGATACGCCACTCTGCCTAAGCCCAGTGGTGCATGGGGGTGAGGAGGGAGATAAAGAGAAGGGTCTCAAGGAATGTTAGGGAAGAAAGAGAAGCCAAGTGTCTGGATTATGTGACCCCGGGCTGCAGCGCTAGGATGACTCTCAAAACATTCTCCTTTATGAGAAGCTGGAATGTGAGTCACACTCCGCGCTCCCCCAGGGTGGCTGTGCTGAGCAAGACTGCAAATTGTTCAGCTAATTAACTAGTGTTCTGAGCTCAGCCTCAGCCCAGAACAGGCCTGAGGCATAGGATGCTGCTGGGATGGATCCAAAGGGGGTACTGCCCCCTGTGGGCATGAGAGAGAGCTACGTTGGGGGTGGGCGGGGAAGGGAAGAAAGACCTCCGGTCTTTCACTACTCCAGGAGGTGAAACAGCAAGTGGCCCAGTGTTGCCCTGCGTACCAAGAATCTTCCACCTACATGATTGGATTCTGTAAACCCAGCAGAGCAAAGTTAATATTTTTACTAAAGTAAAGTGATGTTTATTCTACAAATGGAAAGAATACATATTCAAACGAGGCATTCTGCATACCCGATTAACGAGCTTTGAAGAATTGTTTGATGTTTAGTTGCGTGGTGGCAAGAATGCAGAGAATCGGATATTCTTACACATGCTTTGTTGCTATCACCCAACAGTTTAAAGTTCCCAGTTAAACTCCTTGCGCTTCTAATCAGACAACACAGGAAATACTTCCTTGTGCAGTCAGAGGCACCCACACAGCGCGCAGGGAGAAGGGAGCCCCGCGTGCTGCAGGGCGGCGGCCTCGAGAGCCAGGCGCGGCTGGAGCGGCTGAGCGCACAGCGCGAGAACGAGAGAAACGTAACAGCCAACACATCTACTGACCAGGGGGAGATTAAACGCCCTGCACACGGACACACCAGGGAGGAGCCGAGAGCCTTTAAAAGTAGAACGCCCACAAAACTCTCCAAGGCACTTTCAGTTACAAGACAATGTTTCTGGAAAACACAATCGCATAATAGTATTCTATGCCAAACAAGACCTTTGTAACTGTGTATAAGTGTAAGAAAATGCTCTTCACTTCTGACTGTATATACTTTCGCATTGCGTTAATCCTCAATACAGAAGCTTCCCGCGTGGCTCAGTCAGCAAAGAAATCTGCCTGTGAAGCAGGAGACCTGGGTTCTATCTCTGGGTCGGAAGGTGCCCTGGGGAAGGAAAGGGCAGCCCACTCCAGTGTTCTTGCCTGGAGAATCCCATGGACGGAGGAGCCTGGAGGGCTGCAGCCCACGGGGTCACAAAGAGTCGGAAACGACTGAGCGGCTCACACTTTCACTTCACCAATCTTCAGTACAAGGGGTGTATTTCTGTTTTATTTCTGTAGTAAATGTATTTTTTAAATTGATTTTTACTGAAGTAGACTTGATTTACCATCTGTGTTGGTTTCTGCTATACAGCAAAGTAAGCCAGTTCCACAGACGTCCACTCCTCTAGATTCTATTTCCAGTAGGTCATTGAGAGGATTACACATGAAGACGCTGAAGCTTAAACACTGCCTGCAGTCCGCGTGGCTCCAGAGGCTGGGTAGGGGGGCATCAAGCCAGGCTGGCAGCTCCCCAGGCGGGCACCATCCCCACTCCACCACGTCGCCTTCTGGGCACTTGAATATCTGTGGATCAGAGGTTAGGGGTAGATTGTGGGGATTCTTCCTGAGGTTTTTACAGAGCTATCATCCACCTATGCTGTCTTCTTATATCCCTGGAATCAACAGGGAGAAGCAGATGAATCGTGGGGTAGAGTTCATTACACTGAGCTCACAGCACTGTCTGCAGCAGGGAGATGGCTGCAGACCCACTTCCCAGACAGCTGCTCAGCCAGCTAACAGACACAGGCCTCTTCCGTCTAAAAGGAGAGGTAAGATGCCAGATAGAAATGTAACTTTTGTGTATCTATTTCCTGTCATTTTTCGTAGGCTGCCCTTCCTCCAGTCTGCCTTGCTGGAAGGAATCGGGAGCCAGTGTAGCAGAAACACAAGAAAATCAAACAGTCGATATTCGGTTTGTTGCCCTCCTGAACTGTCTCAAAACTCACATATCAGACAGTAATGAGAAAAAACAAAAGCTGATTTACAAGAGTCCAGTCCTGGTGAGACAATTCAGGCCTCTAAAGAAGACTGCCCACCCTCGGGGAAGTGGGGATAACTTTCTTCCCATAACAAGAGATTAGAGAGAAGAAAGAGGCCGGCCGAGATCCAGGGAGAATAGATGGGCATCAGCACTTGGACTAGAAGGAAGGAGGAGGGGGCTCGGGGAGAAGGTCACAAAGGGTCAGTATTGAACCTTCCACCCAGCGCTGGGGAGCCACTGACTGGGCGTCACCGGGGTTGAAAAGCTAAGCCAGCTGTTGCTTTCACTGCTAACATGTGAGGTCCAGCCAGGTGCCCATGCGGCCTGCAGGCTTGATAGCACCAGCCCACGGGGGCTTTGCAGCTCCCCACCCAGGCTGTCCCAGCCACCAGGCACCTCTCCCCACTCTCACCAGCTCCTTGAGACAGAGTCCACATCCCTGACGCCCAGAGGGCAGAGATGGGGCACGGTGGAAAGCCCCCAGCTCTTGAGCACGGTGAGACGGGCCCGCACTGACCTTCATCGCTGCCACTTTATGGTAACAGTTTACCCACTCCAGAGTGGGAGTCGTGATGGCTGGGTCCAAGCTTGCTCCTCTATAAAATGAAGTTCAGTGATCAGATTAGGTTATGTCCAGTTTGACATGTTCAGGCTATGCCATTGCCCAAAACCTGCCACATAGACACACCAAGAAGACTTATCCTGCCCACTGTCTTTCTAGGGGCCAAGGGACCCACTCAGGCCCCAGGAACTAAAGTCGCAGTCCCGGGACTGGCTAGACTTGGGGCAACAGAGGCACAGAGGTCAGAGCAGCAAGGGCTTGCCAATCTCTCTCTGAGCCCTCCCTTCCTGGTGGAGGAAGAGGCGGAAGAGGCTGCCCTGAGTGCTTTCCGTTGACACCATCTCAGATGCCCCAGGCAACATTCTGAAATACGGTTATAAGCGCAGGCTGAATAGATCCTCCCCCAGAATAGGCGTCCTGAGGAGAAACGGTAGCAGAGTGTGTGAACCACTCTTAACTTGGAGGCAACTAGCAAGGCGTCTACACACACACGGGGCTTCCCAGGTGGCGCCAGAGGCACAGACGCTGCTCCCAGTGCAGAAGATGCGAGAGATGAGCGTTCGAGCCCTGGGTCTGGAAGAGCCCCTGGAGGAGGGCACGGCCACCCAGTATTCTTGCCTGGAGAATCCCTTGGACAGAGGAGCCTGGTGGGCTATAGTCTATGGGGGCAAAGAAACGGACTCGACAGAGACTGTGCCCCATCTTCAGGGCATTCAGGCTCCTCACAGTGGCCTGGAAAGGTCTCTCTCTCTCTCTCTCTCTCTCTCTCTCTCTCACACACACAGACACACACACACACACACTGCATCTCACACACACACACACACCGCATCTCACACACACACACACACACACACACACACACACACTGCCAGGCGCTGGCTGGGGAATCACAGAGGGTACAGTGAGTCAACATGGTCTGCCAAGGATCCCAAAGCCCACCTGACGGTCACACCTGCTCCTTCACTGGCCCTCAACACGTCCCTGAGAAGCAGATAAGGAAGCCAAGGCGTGGAACCAGGAGCCGGCCCAACATATGGATGATTCAGGAAGACAGCGTTGAGCTCATTAGGAGGAAAAGCCATGCAGGTATTTCGCACGCTTGAGGTGAGCTCTGTGATTCCAGTTGCCTCCATCTCTGACACTCCGTATGTGTGTGTGTGTGTCTGCGTGCCTGCTTTTACTAAATGCCAGTAAAATCACAGAACACAGAGGCTTCATTTCTAAACTCATTCTCTCAGGGCCGATACTGTCTCAAGTAAAGAATAAAGAGCAAACCAGTGTGCAGGAAAACTGGATTTGTCAGGAAGATCTCCGGTACGTCTGCACTCAGCTTCCCGCCTTTGGCAGAGTTGGCGCTTGCCTTCTCCTGAGTTCGCAGACACATGTGTGCGCTCACATACACTCACACTCATGCACATCTGTACTGAGCTATTTGTATACCTGTCTTAGGCACATTCTTTCCTCCAGAACAACCCTGCCTTCTCTCAGGCTGATTATCCTTTATAATTAATGAATGGCCCAAAGGCCCATAGATTCCTGCTGGGGGCCAGCGTGAGGAACTCCGCCCATGGCAAAGGTCATGAGGAAAGAAGCTTGGCATACGCAAAGGCGTGATCAAGCCTCAGGAAACCCCCTGTTCCCGAGCATCTACCCCCAAAACCAGAGTACTTTACGGGGGCTCTCCCCCATAACCATTTCTCTCGAAGAAGGAGTTAACTTGCAGCCCTGGTTAATAAAAATTCCTGGGCGTGACAAGAGTGTTTCAACTTACAAACTCTGAAGGTTCTCTGGCCTGCCTGATCAGGTTCGTCTGGCCACATGTGATTGTTTACAACCCCCTCAACTGTGAGAGGCATGGGATGCCTTAAAACTGTCTAAATACAGACTCTTTTGAGAAGTTAGAAGATCATTAGTATAATATTAGTGGGTTGATTAGGAATTATATTGGTAAAGGGTTTTTTCATTTGTTGTGCCAATAATTACTGCTAATTCCCTGCTCTGCATGGGACAAGGGTGTCTCAGGTCAAACCTCCCTGCTGACAGACCAGCTTGTGTGACAACCTCTCAACCATAAACAATACAGAGAGTTTGGAGTATTAGCATAGGGCTTTTCTCATTTGATTGCCGCCAGGCCTCCATATCCTTAGGCACCTGAGAATATATTAATCAATGTATTTGAATACAGAAAAGGAAATAAAGTGGTTTTTGATGTTAGCAATATTAGACTTTTTGAGTTAATGAATTTTCTCTTTTGTTATAGACCACTGTACTTTGATATAAATCACTGTGTCCTTGCTATGCAAAAATGTAACCTTATCACTATCTTAAGACTAAATAGATCTTAAGGGGAGCATTGGTGAAATGATTTTCATTTGTTGGGCTGATGTTTGCTGCTAAATCTCCATACTCCCTGCCCTTATAATGAATATAACTAGCATATAGAAAAAATAAGTATTAACCTTTAAGCATATAGGAGAAATAAGCATTAACCTCTAAGATTAATCATGTTAACCTTGGGTTAAGTAAACTCCTTTTCCAGCTGTAACTCACTACACCCTCACCCTATAAGAATGCAACTTTATTTGGAGGGTGGCGCCTGATTTAAGAAAAAAATCACCCCTGGAAAAATAAGTTTTCTGGTTAACTGACTGGTATCAGAAAGGGCCATAAAATGTCAGCAGACCTCATAGCCAAAAGATGATGTAAAAACCCATAAGACCTTTGTATAATTTTATATGAAGCACCTGATTGTGACAAGGGTCAGGTCTGCTGACCCCCGCGTGACTCTGTATTCATCCCTATGTGTAACACAAGGTATATAAGAAAACCTGAAAAATAAAGAAATGGGATCAGTTTCTGGAAAGACTGATTCCCCTATGTCGTTTCTTTCTTGCTCCCCGCTTTCCTGGCTGAATTCCCATGTGGTATGGGGGTACGCACCAAGCCTACTAACTCTGCCTGGGTTTCTAAGATCGGACCTGGGAGGCCTCAGTGCCTCCTCTCCTTCGGGAGAACGGAAAGACGCCTGTGGCCTACGTAGGTGGTGATTAGTATTCCACTTAAACCAGTTATTCAGCCTCTTTTTCTCCACTAATTTTCCTACTACACTATCCGCCTCTAATCTCTCTATATATCTGTAATTAAATAGCTTTTTTCTAGGACGCCTACTCCGTCCCCACCTTCGAATCACCCTGGATCGACCGGGGCTGGACCTCAGCAGATTCCACAGATGGGCCTTTGACAGCGCTGCCCCCAGGATGAGCTTTAGAGCACGCAGATTGGAAAGTGCACGGATGCCTCTGTGGGGAATGGTGCCAGGGGACTGCGGTGCCAGCCATCCAGCTCACCAGCTGTGTGACCTGGGATAAGCGCCTTAACCTCTCTGAGCCTCAGTCTCTTTGTTTGCAGCTGGTGATAACGACAGCACCTGATTCCTAGCATTGGTGCAGGGTTAACTGGTCACAACAGATCAGGGTTTAGAGCAGCACCTTTCCCATCGTAAGGCAGGAACTCCAGACCTTTCTCCTGCAGGCTCAGACCTCCAGGACCTGCGAGCCCACCGGCAGCCACGCTCCAGCCTGAGCCCGGGGCCTCTAATTGTCTGAGTCTTTCACTTCTCTGCAGTTGGGCCCCTGGGAGCTGGCTCCTTTTTAGTTTTTCAACTAAAAGCTCCCCATTGGGCCCATGAGCCTTGCCTGTGGACGCCTGCCCATGAGGCTCAGCCCTGACTCCACATCTGCCCTGTTCAGAGGTCCACCCTTCTCCACCCTGGTTCAGCAGCTGTTTCTCCAAGACAGTTCCCCATCTGCCACCAAACTAGGCACACAAATCTGGTTCCGAGGCTCCTGCAACCTTGCTTTACCCACTAGATGCAGAAAGAAGCAACCAGAGCAACATTCTGAAACGGCTCAGAGACTAACCATATGACACAGTTCAAACTCCACTGGGCAGAGTTTTAGAAACAGTGGCCCCTGGAGAAAGGCAAATTCTCATTGTGCCAAAAGGGGGGAAGTGATCCCACCCGCCCCATATGCATCATGCACGTGGCCATTTGAGCATGTGGAGACTCACAAGTATATGATGGGCTGTGGGAACTGAACGCCCCCCCCCTCCGCACCCCCAGCCACAGGATATGCTCTGGGCTTCACCCTGGAGTCCCGGCCACAGGGCTGGTCAGCTCGGTACTTGTGACTGTCAATACCAGTCACACCCTAAAACTACTGCAACTTTTTTAAAAGATGAGCCTATTTCTATTTTGCTTTTAAAATGTTTGATGGCTTTCAACTTTTTTTAAAGATTTCATGTGGACCATTTTAAAAGTCTTTATTGAATTTGTTACAATATTGTTTCTGGTTTTTGTTTGGTATTGGGGCCCAAACCATGTGGGATCTTAGCTCCCCAACCAGGAACAGAATCCACCCGCCCTGCACTGGAAGATGAAGTCTTGACCCCTGGACCGCCAGGGAGATCCCTCGGCTCTTAAATCGTGTTAGTATTTGCTGTTATTGTTACTCACTCACTCAACAGTGTTCAGCTCTGTGTAACCCCACGGACTGCAGCACACTAGGCTTCCCTTCACCATCTCCTGGAGCTTGCTCAAACTCACGTCCATTGAGTCGGTAATGCCGCCCAACCATCTCATCCTCTGTCATCCCCTTTTCCTCCTGCCTTCTCTCTTTCCCAGCATCAGGGTCTTTTCCAATGAGTCAGCTCTTCGCATCAAGTGGCCAAAGCACTGGAGCTTCAGCTTCAGTACCAGTCCTTCCAATGAACATTCATGGTTGATTTCCTTTAGAATCCACTGGTTTGATCTTGCAGTCCAAGGGACTCTCAAGAGTCTTCTCCAACACCAGTTTGCAAGCATCAATTCTTCAGTGCTCTTAATAACAAAAAGATCACTAACAAAAATAATAATAACTAGAAATCATTGAAACCTACGTGCCCAGCACTGTGCTGAGAATTCGCCTCACCTTGTTTGTGGTTTTATGAGCATATTAAGCAGGTAGTATTGCCAACCCGCTGCACAGAGGAGGAAGCCGAGACCTGGAGATGCGCGCACAGCTGGCAAAGTGCACAAGGCCACTTCCTTCTCCCAAGCTGCTTTTTCTGGCTGGTCAGTTGTCAGCAGTGTCTCCTTGTCTCTGCTACACCGTCCTCTGCTTTTCAGGGATAAACCTGGAACCACAGACCACTGGCCCCCTGGGTAGAGGTTGGACTCAGTCTATGAGAACAGGAGCTGGGCTCTGGGGGAGGGGTGGAGACATGGCGCGTGTCTTGTCCTGTCGCTGCCTTCATGGGTGCCGCGCTGTTTGCCTCCTCCAGCTGCTCCTGAAAATCCCCCTGTGGGTGCCCCAAGTTGGTGACCCCCATAGGCAGGCAGCTCTCAGGTCTCCCGGTGTCCTGACCACACCTGCTTTGGGATGCAGGCTCCAGGGTCACATGATGACGGGCTGGATGCCTGTTCCGGATGCCCTAAGGCAGTCTTATTGACCTCCACTCCCCAAGTCTCCCCCATGATTTGAAAAGCCCACAACTCCCCATAGTAGTTTCTCTCTGCTCCAAATGCCCGCCGTGGTTCGCTTCTGCTTCCCTCAGCAAAGTCCCTCAGCACCAGTTCATGGGCACTGCTGACCAGCCGGCCAGCCATGCTCCTCCCCACACACCATCTGCAGGCGCTGTCTGCGCACCCCTGGCTCCTCCCTGCTGCCCACCCTGTGCTCCCCACCTGCAGGCTTCTCACTCATTTCTCCAGTGACTCTTTCCTGACCTCAGCATCCAGGTAGGCCTCCTGGTTTCACGCCCCCTACTCCCCGTGCATCCATCCTCCTGCTTGATGTCAAGCTTTATAAACACAGTGGTGACGCCTGTTTTACACACCATTATACCGCCACAGGGAGAAGGCAATGGCACCCCACTCCAGTACTCTTGCCTGGAAAATCCCATGGACGGAGGAGCCTGGTGGGCTGCAGTCCATGGGGTCGCTAAGAGTCGGACACGACTGAGCAACTTCACTTTCACCTTTCACTTTCATGCATTGGAGAAGGCAATGGCAACCCACTCCAGTGTTCTTGCCTGGAGAATCCCAGGGACGGGGGAGCCTGGTGGGCTGCCGTCTCTGGGGCCACACAGAGTCGGACATGACTGAAGCGACTTAGCAGCATACCGCCACAGGGTTTATAAATATATTTGCATTAATGAAGAAATAAATAAATGTTGAAAAGGCTTTGAGGTCATGACGCCATGGATATGGGGAAGGAGGGGAGGAGAACGTGTGTCCCTCAAACACAGTTTGATCAGGACTGCACACTGGCCCTGGCTCCGATCTGGGTGGGCTCCGGGAGGTGAACGGCGGGTCCAGCAGGAGTTCGGGAGCGGTGAACGCCCGCTGGTCTCCGTAAGGCTGCATTCTGTTAAGCTGACTAGTGGCCTCTGCCTGCCTGTGTCCTCTAGGCTCTGTCCTTATGCCTGGAGCAAAGGCAGCGACAGGAAGGGGCCCACTCCCAGATGTCGGGAGGACTGACGCTGCACTCAGCAGATGACTCGTGTAAGTTCCAGAACTTTCAACAAGAAGAGCCGATTGATCTCAATTCCTTGAGCAGACTGCATAAAGAATGAGTTCACAGCACTTATCCGTCTTTCTGTATTTCATCGAGGTCTAGTAAAGCAAATTTTTTCTACTAAGCACAGCAACTGTTCCACCTTGTCATCACCGTGCGCGCGAAGAAACAGAGCGGGCTGGCCGCGCCCACGTGAGGCTGCAGCCAGCCTCCGCGGGGTTTAAAGCCCGGCCGCGCTGCAGCCAGCCTCCGCGGGGTTTAAAGCCCGG
>SJYG01000059.1:4262040-4275499 GCA_006410535.1 Litocranius walleri | reverse complement strand
CCGGGCCTGCCAAGCGGAGCACGCGTCTCCATGGACTCCAAGAATCCAGCATTATGCAGACAGGACATTAGAAGAGGAAACCACAAACCCATGATAGCCCTACGAACACAAAATAAAAAAATAATAAAATGAAAAGACATAATATTAAGTGAAACAAAACTTTAACGAATCAAATCTTACAACATAAAAATATAATCTCCTGCCCAAGTGAGGTATATTTCAGGAATGCAAGGTTAGTTTATGATTTAAAAAGCCAATCAGTATAATTCACCATATTTTTACATTTAATTTCCAAACAAACATAAGCATCTCAAATAGACGTAGTAAAATCATTTTCAAAAGTCCAACTTCTATTCCTCATAACTCTAAGAAAACCAGAAATAGAAGGAACTTCCTCAATCCATAGAGGATCTCTCTGATAAACCTACTGTTCGTATTACAATTAGTGGTGGAAGGCCCAATGTTTTCCCCCTAAGATCAAGATCAAGACAAGGATGTCCGTTCTGATAACTTCTCATTTCTTTGGAGGTTCTAGTAAATGCAACAAGGTAAGGGAAATAAATTAAATTACAATAAACCCAGGATTAACCAGAGAGCATCTACCTAAACTCCCAGTTGACTGTAATGTCTTTCTAGTTTACCTCCAATGTTGGAAGCAGCAAGCTAAAATAGTAACATTTCCATTCCCCTGAAAGCCAGCCATAAGCTTGACATAAATTGGCACCTTGGGCATGCCACCTAGAAGCTTCATTAAAGCCACAAAAGGAAATAAATAACCTTAGTAACCTTATTTCACTGATGAGGAAAACGTGACTCACAAATGTTAAGTGACTTGCCTGAGGTGTTTAGTGAATAGTAATGGTGGGGATTCCAATTTAGACCCATCTGGTTTTAAAGTCCTCACTGAAAGCTAGAATTTTTTTCAATAAAGAAGCTTCCAAGGAATGACCCCAAATCAAGAGGTTTCTGCCAAATCTACCCACAAAAGTTTCAGCTCCTAGTTAATATTTTAAATCCTGGATCACTATTAAATTTCATGCCTGTAGTAGCTCCTGCCTAATGAAATGGCTGTCTGGAGTCTTACAGTGAGGATGACTGCCACCGAGTTTGGGCTAAGAGAGAGAGACTGCACATGGGATTCTCAGGCAGTCTGTGTTGGTTGGGATTCTCCAGAGAAATAGAACCAATAGGCTGGACAGATAGAGAAAATGAGAGAGAGGAAGAGAAGGGGCGGGAAAGGGGCAGAGGAGGGGAGGAGAGAAGAGAGTTTTAAGAAATTAGTTCACCTGACTGTGGGTGCTGTTGAGTTCAAAATTTATAAGGCAGGCTGGCAGGAGCGCACGCTGCAGTTGAGCTCCAGAGGCAGAATTCCTTCCTACCCAGGGGACACATGTGTAGCGTGCCAAGCCGCTTCAGTTGCGTCCGACTCTGTGACCCCAGGGACTGTACCCCACCAGGCTCTTCTGTCCGTGGGATTCTCCAGGCATGAATACTGGAGTGGGTTGCCATGCCCTCCTCCAGGGGATCTTCCCGACCCAGGGACTGAACCCCCGTCTCTTGAGTCTCCTGCACGGGCAGGAGGGTTCTTTACCACTGGAGCCACCGGGGAAGCGTGGGGGACACAAGCCCTTCAAGTGACTGGATGAGACCCACACACGTTATGAAGAGTGCAGAAAGTGAAGAGGAGCTGAAGAGCCTCTGGGTGAAGGTGAAAGAGGAGAGTGAAAAGGCTGGCTTGAAATTCAACACTCAGAAAACTAAGATCATGGCATCCAGTCCCGTCACTTCACGGCAAATAGAAAAGAATGAAGTGAAAGCAGTGAGATTTTCTTGGGCTCCAAAATCACTGTAGATGCTGACTGTACCCATGAAATTCAAAGACATTTGCTTCTTGGAAGAAAAGTTATGACAAACCTAAACAGCATATTAAAAGCAGAGACATCACTTTGCCAACAAAGGTCCGTATAGTCAAAGCTATGGTTTCTCCAGTAGTCAAGTACAGATGTGAGAGTTGGACCATAAAGAAGGCAAAGAGCCAAAGAACTGATGCTTTCAAACTGTGGTGCTGGGGGAAACTCTTGAGAGTCCCTTGGACTGCAAGGAGAGCCAACCAGTCCATCCTAAAGGAAGTCAACCCTGAATATTCACTGGGAGGACTGATCCTGAAGCCAAAACTCCAATACTTGGGCCACTTGATGCGAAGAGCCAACTCACGAGAAAAGACCGACACTGGGAAAGATTGAGGGCAGGAGGAGAAGGGGGTGGCAGAGGACGAGAGGGTTGGATGGCATCACTGACTCCATGGGCATGAATCTGAGCAAACTCTGGGAGATAGTGGAGGACAAGAAGCCTGGTGTTCTACAGTCCACAGGGCCACAAAGGGTCAGACTCAACTTAGCGACTGAACAGCAGTCTCATCTACCCAAGGTCTACAGATTGAAATAACTTTCACAGCAAAACCTGGATTCATTTTCAACCAAACAGCTAAGTGCCATGGCTCAGCCCAGTTGCCACATAAAAGTGACTCCGGCAGTCACTATCAGAAAGACAGTGTGCCGTGAAGCAGTGGGCCTCACACTTCAGCCTGCTTGGGAATCACGTGGTGGGCTTGTGAAACACAAACCTAGTAACTCTTCCACATTTTAACATCTCTTGAATCTGTTCAAGACAGACATTCAGACAGTGCTGCTGGAGGGGGAAATGGACTGCTCCGTAAAGTAGGAGATTCCCCACGAGTTGGGGGAGTCCAAGCTGCAGGGCTTTTGGTATGAATTTCATAGAGAGGATTCAGGGAGCAGCTAGACACGCCCTTCACCCTGTGAAGTTCTATGAAACCCTGAATCCCATCCCAAATTCCTGGGGTGAAGCTTAAAAGGAAGAAGCAAATTTTAAAGAAATAGAAGGTGCCATTGTTAGTATAATCATCATGAATATCTATCATAAAAATAATACTCATCGTGCTCATGCATCTTTCATGCAGAAATCCAAAACCAGGTCATTAAAGTAAGGTCTCAGTAAGTCAGTGAATAAACAAAGAAATGAAAATGTACAGCTTCAGGAAAACTGCTCCAGCTTGTGTAATCTGGAACTGAATGTCACGCTTGATTCGGCCAAGCCTTGGCAGGGCCCCTGGCAGGGAACTGCTTGCATTCCATCAGGAAAAGCTGCTCTAGGTGCTAGGAAACCAGGAGTCTTGCTGGCTGGTCGTTCAGTTGCTACGTTGTGTGCAAGCCTTTTGAGCCCAGGACTGTAGCCCGCCAGGTTCCTCTGTCCGTGGGATTTCCCAAGCAAGCATACTAGAAAGGGTAGCCATTGCCTTCGCCAGGGGATCTTCCTCACCCAGGGATCAAACCTGGGCCTCTTGCTTTGCAGGCAGATTCTTTGCTGAACCACCAGGGAAGCCCCCAGTCTTAGTGGGGTCTGACTAGGGTGGCTACAAGGTAGTGTGCTTTAGGGCGGGCTCACACAGCATGAGTAAAATAAGGGTCACTGGCGTAGTCTCAAAAGCAGCTCCCCACCCCCACTCTCAACCTGGCCCCAACTTGTCCCTCAGCCAGTGTTACTGGTGGAAACATGGCCAGCTTATGCAGCAAAACAGAACTACATGTCTTCCCCAAGAAGCTCTGATTCCCACTGTATCCAACAATCCAAGACTCAAAACTCAACTCTAAGGTTCACACTCTCTTTCTTATTATTAATGAATGGACATTTCCTTGAACTTGGAGGCAGAAGATCCAAGTTTAAGAACAGGCTCTGCTCTTGGAGCAATCTGTGATTTGGAGAGGTCAAATCACCCATTTGAACCTTTATTTCTTCATCAGGAAATAGGACTGACATTCCTGTCTCTGTGTGCCCCACGGGGGGCTTTGCAAGGCATTATCAAGATGGAACTTCTCACACTGTTCAATACGCACAGGGCCGGGGATCCAAAGAAATCTTCAGACCCAGCTGGCATGGGTGATGTAACATGTCACAAAGGTAAAAATCTGGCATAAAGCGTTCAAAACCATTCCTCTCTCTCACTTTCAGTGGCCGAGTGGATGGGAAAGAAAGGGTCCTGAACTGCTGTGCCAGGTGGGAGACACAGGGAGACCCCGCAGGCTAGGGGAGTCACCCCTGCCCAGGGGGGCTGGGTGCCCCACCAGTCTGCATTCTGCAGCACCTCCAGGGGCACAGAGATCGTTGCTTGCCTCCTACTTTCACCCACATTTTGTCCGCCCAGCATGTGGAGTGAGTTCTGCCGGCGTCTTGCTCTTGTTTTTTACGTCTGCTTACGTTCAGGGAGTGCTTGACAGTAACTGCAAGGGCCTGTGACGCGCTCCTGCGGCTCCTGCGGCTCGGCTCGGCTCGGCTCTGCCCACTGCAGCAGTCTCGGGTCATCTTCCAGGTGGAAAGGCTTCGCTCAGATTGCCACCCCCAGTGAGCGCACGGCCAGCAGGGCTGCTGGCCCCGGCTCCGGTCCCCAGAGCTGCAGCTCTGCCGCACGGAAAGGAGACCCTCCCCAGCTGTGGGAAGGCTGAGGCCCTGTGTCTTCAAGTCTAGGCTCATGTTTATACTCAAGGTGAAGTCGCTCAGTCGTGTGCGACCCTTTGCGACCCGTGGACTGTAGCCTACCAAGCTCCTCTGTCCATGGGATTCTCCAGGCAAGAAAACTGGAGTGGGTTGCCATTTCCTTCTCCAGGGGATCTTCCCAACCCAGGTCTCCCGCATTAGAGGCAGACGCTCTAACCTCTGAGCCACCAGGGAAGCCCAAGGACATGTGAAAAGTTGGTCCTTAGAAAGGATCATTCCAAAAGAAAGAAAAGCATACAATTCCCTGATTAACCAGAGCAATAGTCAAAGAATTCACTGAAACCCCCGTGAGGCCTGGTTTCCGAGTTATAGGAGAGACATCGTCTATATGACCATGAGAAGCAAAGAAACTGGGGAGCGCTGGAGTGCTTGTTTGGGCTGGGCCAAGCAGCAGAAAATATCCAAATGAAAACGCACAACCGTCTGAACTTGGCGTCTCTAATGGATCTAATGGCTCGTTTATACGCAATCCACTGACTCCTAATTAGGAAACAAGCAACGAATTCCAGGGAACGAGGTCGCTTGTCTTTTAGAATGGTTCAAGGATTTCCAGATGGCATGTTGACAGTGGAAGCAGGACTGGGGATGGGAGAAAACAAGTGTGCTTGGAAGCCAAAATAAGATGCCCCACAGCAAGGTTTGAGTTCCTAGCAGCCGCAGAAAAACAAAACAAGCCCTTGTGATCCCGCTGGGCTGAGAAAACAGCCAGGTCACAGGACCCACTCCCGCAAGCCCTGGAGCAATCAGCCGCTGGAAAACGTACTGAAACGTGGGTGTGGGCAAGAGCAGCCTGGTGACATTGAAAGGCCAGCTTGGAGGAGTTAGGGATGCGCCCACCGTTTTCTATGTTGCGCACGTAACTGAAGGGAAGGAGCATCTGAGTCAGGGAGGGACAGCCGCCTCGACAGTGACTCCTGCCCAGCACACACACCCTTACCCAAGCAGCCATGCTGTCCGCCTCCCCGGGCCTGAGATAGGGGATCACGCTCAGAGAGGCTGCAGGTGAGATGCAGGGGAGGGCACACGGGCTGTGGGGGCCGACACCCTGCGTCCAGATCCCAGATCGCAGCGCGTCTAGCTGTGTCATGCTGAGGGCGGCTCTTAGCTCTGAGTCTAGCTGACCTCTTGTGTGAGGCGGTCAGGGGACACCTGCCTTGCAGAGGACTGACGGCAGCCTCGCGCTCTGAGACTTAGCTGTCTGCACCCCTCCGGTCCCTGGCTGCTCTCTCAGCTGATCTCGGGGCCCTGCTTCCCTGTGGGCACTGAAGACAGGGCTGTGACTCTCTCCTCCTGCCCCACTGATGCCCAGCGTGGCCCCCAGCAGGCGTCCTTAGACAGTCGCTCCCTACCCACCCCTGAGGCCCCAAATCCCCCGCCCAGAGCTCCAGAGGCAGCTCTCTGCAACCCAAGGAGTTTCCCTAGGAGCCGCCTCCCAGCCTCAGACCTCTGACACCCGGCTGGTCTCCTGGGTTCTGACCACAGGCTCAAGTCTCGGAGAGCCTCTCTTATCCACTCCCCTCCCCTTTTCCCCTGTCTCTTGCGTTTATCTTTTCTCTTTCTTTCTCTCCTCTCTCTTCCCGGTCGTCCCTCTCTCCCTCCCTCCCTCCCTCTTCCTCCCTGCCTCCCTTCTTGTTCGAAGTGATGACTGATTTGCATGGCCCTCTGAGCTTTGATTTTATTTTACTCCCAAAGACACACTCATCACCTCATTCTTCACCTCCAAATCCTTCACTCAGGGCCCTGGGTGGCTTCAGCCATGCTCCACTCTCTCCCTCAGACACGATCTGAAAGGTGGCAGCTGTGCTGGGCCTTTGATTTGCAAACATGAAGGAGGGAGAGGTGGGTCATTCTCTCCAGTGAGACCCTGGACGTATGCCTGCCCCGCAAGCCCTCCCGTCCACCCCGGGGGCATGGCCACACCCCTGCGCTGCATCCGCTTCTGTTTAAGTTACCAGAGTGGGTCTGTTGCTCCCAACCACAGAACTCTCACCACGTGAGTGAGAGAGGGCAAGACACCCAGGACCGCACGGAGCTCAGGGCCCTGGGCCACGGGGCACCCTGTCTGAGGCTGTTCCAGGCGTTGCAGTGAGAAACGATGACTGCCTGGGCTGAAGTGGCAGCAGCTGGCTGTGCTGAGAAGGGGTTGGACCGAAGGCTGCTAAGAAGGCCAGGAAGGGGCCTTCCCTGATGGTGCAGTGGTTAGGGCCGCTTCCAGTAAAGGGAATTGGGGCTTGATCCCTGGCTGGGAAAATAGCATCCTATGCGCCGTGTGGCTCAACCAAAAGAAAAAAAGATGATCAAACAGTCTTTTACAAATCCAATTAAAAATGAAAACGTAAAGAAGGCAACCAGGAAGGACCTGGTGTGGAAGCTGAGCCCACCGCCAGGCTCCCGGTCAGGCTTTTAGACGGAAGTTGAGCGAAGGAAGCAAGTGTGAAACGTGAAAGCCTCACCTGCTACTTGCTCTGGCCTCCAAGCCCGTGTCAATCCAGTTTCTCTCCCTAGATTCACAGGTTTAAGGCCCAAGTAAGGAAAGTCTTGTGAAACGCAGGTTTGCTCTGATGCCAGGGTCCAGGAGCCAGAAAGGCTCATTGATGTCCAGGGATGTTTTCTTCCTTGCTGTCTGCCTGAAGCTGGAGGACGTCTCTGGGTCTGGGGGACTACACAGTTCCCAGGCCCACGAGCGTCACAGGGATCTGGGAAGACACAGAACACGTGATGAAGTAGAGAGCACCTACTGCTTCAGCCACCGGAAGACAGCCACTGACCAGAGCACAGGGGAGCTGCTGACGCTGCGGGTGCTTAACGGGGGGGGGGGGTTGGACAAGGTCACCCTCGTAATGACTGCGCGCCCCCTCTTTAGAGCTACTGTGAATACCGCAGAAGCGGAGGCGTGTGACTCGGGGTGAGCCTGCACAGCCCCCGCAGCGACAGCTGGGAAGTGGTCCTTGGGTGAGCAGTGCCAAGTCCCTTCAGTCATGTCCGACCCGATGGACCGCAGCCCGCCAGGCTCCTCTGTCCACGGGACTCTCCAGGCAAGAATGCTGGAGTGGGCTGCATTTCCTCCTCCAGGGGATCTTCCCGACTCCGGGATCGACAGAACCCGCTCTGCTTACACCTCCTGCATTGGCAGGCGGGTTCTTTACCCCTAGTACCACCTGGGTGACCAGGGCCAGCCCGAAAATGAGCTGCCAATGGATGCTGTAATGCCGAGACCAAGAAGGCCCCCAGGTCACAGCGCCGTCTGAACAGTGGGGCTCAGTGAGACTGTGAACCAGGAGGACGGCGGCATGTGCAAGGCCGGGCTTCTGCACGGTCAGCTCTCATGGCGATGCCCACTCACCTGGCCTTTGGCACGGGGCGCCCGCGTCAGCTTCCCCAGGCTCAGCCTCTCTCCTTCGGGCTGTGGATAAGTGCTGCCGGAGCGCTGACGAACGGTAAAGGCTCAGTGCATTGGGGCTTCGGTTTCCCATCTCTCTCCCTCTTTCCTTCTTCTCCAGAAGCGAGGCCTTGCCCCACCTGCATCCCCACATACAGTGGCGAAGGCCAGGGAGGCGGCTCTCTCCTCCTGCCGGCGGCCGGCAGGGCCCCTGCAGCTGCTGCGCCTCTCCAGGACCGAGCCCCTCACCTCCTAACTTGCGCTGGAAAGTGAGGGTGTGCGGGGCCACTTCTTGCAAAACCACGTGGAACTGAAAGTTCCCCACTGCTTGGCCCTCCACAGTCTGTGCTCACATAGCCAGGTGGTCTCAAGGCCTCAGGAGTTCCCCAGAGGTTTTCACGAACAGACAATGGCAAGGACTGTCTTCACAGGTTAGTGTATTACCCAGATATCCTCGTAACAGAGTCAGCTTCAGAGTCTAAACTGCAATGTACTCCAGGTTCGACCACACAGTATGAAAGAAAGTCTTAGACGCTCTAGGAAACATCACTTCTGGTAAAGATAAATCTAGCGAACAGTCCCAACAACAGTAATGGACATTTTTATTATGCACAACTAATAATGAGAGAGAAAAGCTGCATCCCTCTTTTCCTGCTCTTAGTATTTTTAAATGTACAGAACATCATAGAATTCATAAACTGCCCCTAATTATTGGAGAAGGCAAGGGCACCCCACTCCAGTGCTCTTGCCTGGAGAATCCCAGGGACGGGGGAGCCGGGTGGGCTGCTGTCTCTGGGGTTGCACAGAGTCAGATGCAACTGGAGCGACTCAGCGGCGGCGGCAGCCCCTAATTATGGCTCCATTGCCATTAGTCTTCACTGATGATGTTTCTGTTTCCACTAAAATTCTCTTCAAGCCTTCTCCACGTCATCTCCCTGAACTCACAGCTGACAGTTTATGCCGTCTGCTTCCCCTTCTGGGCTCCGTGACACATTCCAGAATTCAGTCTTAGTTAGAGTCTGTCCTGAGAAGCCTGATAAACAGTGTCTGGGAAATCCCCAGAGATGTCATGGTTCTGCCGTTTTAACTCAAGCATCAGCACACTCGAGTGGCTCAGAGGAGGACAGTCTCGTGGCTCTTCGGTTCCAAGCCAGCAGGCCCCACTGCTGGAAGCGCCGTCTAGCACAGCACGCCACCGGAACTGGAGCGGCAGCGGCAGGCGCGGCCAAGGGCCAGCCCGCACCGGGCTTCCACTGACGCCACGTACGCCCGTCCAATGCCAGGTCTCGGACTGGTTGATGCCAACTGGGGGTCCAACAATCCAACTCAATTCTGACGCTAACAACCCAAAATGACGCGGATCCCACATGTCACGGGATGTCAAGGGACATCCCACAAGACTGTCCCCACGTTAGACGCCAGCTGCAGATGAAGTCCCCAGACCCACCCTTCTACCTGGCTACCTGCAGATCAGGGTCCCCCTGACACCCTCAAACACAATCATTTAAAAAGATACAGAGGGACAGCTGCTCAGAAGAGAGGCATAGGCAAGGTGTGGGGTGGAGGCTGTGCTGAGCTCCCACACCTTTTCCGGGGGTGCCGCCTTCCCTGTACCCGGATGTGTTCGCCAACCCAGAAGCTCTTTTAACCTCATTTCTTCAGAGTTTTTAATCCAACTTCAACTTTTTTTTTTTAATGTGGGTATGATTGATTAAACTGTGGTCATCGCTGATTGAAGTTAACCCCCAGACCCTCTGCCCTACTCAAAGGTCAGAAGGTGAGTTTAGGAATTTGGTCCTGTAATCACGTGGTTGGTTCCTCTGGTAACCAGTCACCATCCTGAAGCTCTCTAGAGCCAAGAATCAATTAATTAGCATAAACTCAGGGGTGGACAAAAGGTGCTTGTTATGAATAATAAGATACTCCTACCACTAAGAGGCTTCCCTGTAGCTTAGATGGTAAAGAATCTGCCTGCAGTGTGGGAGACCTGGGCTCATCCTTGGGTTGGGAAGATCCCCCCGAGGAGGGCATGCAACCTGCTTCAGTGTTCTTGCCTGGGAATCCCCAAGACAGAGGAGCCTGGCGGGCTACAGCCCATGAGGTTGCAAAGAGCTGGACACAAAAGACTAAGCGCCCTTACCAACAGGAAATCTCTAAGGTTTTAGGGGCTCTGTGCCAGGAACCAGGAACAAAGGTCAAGTCTGTTTTTTATTGTGAGCACAGTCAGAGTCAGACTGGAATCCCTACACTGTCAGGCACCACCTGAGCAAAGCACTCTCTACGGCCGTCGGGTTCCTGGTCTGCAAACACTCTCAGAACGAAGAGAAGTGTTAGTCACTCAGAGGTGAATAGCTCCGACCCCAGGGACCGTGTAGCCCGCCAAGGCTCCCTCTCCGTGGAATTCCCCAGGCAAGAATGCTTGAGTGGGCAGCCACTCTGTTCTCTACAATATCTTCTTGATCCAGGGACCAAACCTGGGTCGACTGCCTTGCAGGCAGACAGTTTACCATCTTAGCCCCCAAAGAAGGTCACACACCCCCAGGACACCCTCAGACTTAAAGGCACGGTAGGTTGTGAGCTTCAGGGAGAAAATGTGAAAATGCCAACCAAGCACAAGTTAAAACTCCCCACGATGACATTCTGCCTCACACTCCGTGCTGTGATGCGCGGCGCTGTGCTTAGTCACTCAGTCATGACCAACTGTTTGCAGCCCGCCAGACTCCTGTATCCATGGGGACTCTCCAGGCAAGAATCCTGGAGGGGGCTGCCATGCCCTTCTCCAGGAGATCTTCCCAACCCAGGGGTCAAGCTCAGGTCTCCCACACTGCAGGCGGATTCTCTACTGTCTGAGCCACCAGGGAAGCCCACTCCCCATAGTGTGACTAAAATCGGACCCATCCAGATTTCTCCCCCAAAGCTGCGAGTGTAGATTGCCACACCCGCTGAAAAGAATTGTTTGTTAGTTTCTGTAAAGTTAAAGATACATCTACCTCATGACTCAGCAATTACATTCACAGGTATTTACCCCAAGAAATAAATACTTGTTATCTACAAAAGAGAACTGTACTTAAATGTTGTAGCTTTCTTCCTAAAAGAAAAAAAAAATCTGGAAGTAACAGGTAGTTGAATAAGTGAGTTCTGGTATGATAAAAATGGATATAAAAATCCAAATAGATGACTCTTAAATTTTTAAGAAGCCAGACACAAAAAGATACATACGTTATGAGTCCAGAATAATCAAAACTACTAATCTCTACAGACAGTCTCTATAAACACAGTGGTTGGGTGGATGAGTAGAGGAGGCAGAGGGAGCTCTTTTGAAAATTGAAAATGTTCTATCCTTTGTAATAGGTGATGGTTACAAAAATACATTTGACGATCCAGATTCTCCAAACTGAAAGCTCAAAATCCCGTTTTACTGTACATTGGCTGTGCCTCAGTTTAAAGAAATCTTTTTCAGCTCTGTCTCCGAGGATCGTGGACCTAGGAAGTGAGTGGAGTTCTTCCTCTGGGTGGGAAAAAGCTGTGCTCAGTCAATAAGTCGTGTCTGACTCTTTGTGGCCTCAAGGACTAGAGCCCAGCAGGCTCCTCTGTCCACGGGAATTTTCCAACAAGAATACTAGAGTCGGGTACCATTTCCTTCTCCAGGGGATCTTCCCAACCCAGGGGTCAAACCCACATCTCTTGATCTCCTGCACTGGCAGGCGGATTCTTTACCACTAGCACACTTGGGAAGCCCAGGAAGAGGGGGACTGGTCTATAAAGTACAAAGTGGGGCCCATGTCTAACCTATATCCCCAGCCCTCAGTCCTAGAGTTGAATTCTGTGCCAGAGACTTGCTAAGGGAGTCTTCCCACGCAGACTCTGGATAGGGAGATCTGCCTGCTCCAGCGGTTCCTTCCCTCTGGGTCCAAACCCAGTACAGCTTTACTGAGTGTGTACAAGCCCCTCCTTGTGAGATACAGAAGTGATTTCCATTCAGAGATTTTGTTTTCTTGGGCTCCAAAATCACTGCAGATGGTGACTGCAGCCATAAAATTAAAAGACGTTTGCTCCTTAGAAGGAAAGCTATGGTAAACCTAGACAGCATATTAAAAAGCAGAAACATCACTTTGCCAACAAAGGTCGGTCTAGTCAAAGCTATGGTTTTTCTAGTAGCCATGTATGGATGTGAGTTGGACCATAAAGGAGGCTAAGCCCTGAAGAATTTTGGTGCTAGAGAAGACTCTTCTTCCTTGAACAGCAAAGAGATCAAACCAGTCAATCCTAAAGGAAATCAACTCTGAATATTCATTGTAAAGACTGATGCTGAAGCTGGAGCTCCAGTGCTTGGTTCAGTTCAGTTCAGTCGCTCAGTCGTGCCTGACTCTCTGTGACCCCATGAATCGCAGCATGCCAGGCCTCCCTGTCCATCACGATCTCCCGGAGTTCACTCAGACTCACGTTCATTGAGTCGGTGATGCCATCCAGCCATCTCATCCTCTGTCGTCCCCTTCTCCTCCCGCCCCCAATCCCTCCCAGCATCAGAGTCTTTTCCAGTGAGTCAACTATTCTCATCAGGTGGCCAAAGTACTGGAGTTTCAGCTTTAGCATCATTCCCTCCAAAGAAATTCCAGGGTTGATCTCCCTCAGAATGGACTGGTTGGATCTCCTTGCAGTCCAAGGGACTCTCAAAGTCTTCTCCAACACCACACTTCAAAAGCATCAATTCTTTGGCACTCAGCCTTGTTCACAGTCCAACTCTCACATCTATACATGACCACAGGAAAAACCATAGCTTTGACTAGACGGACCTTAGTCGGCAAAGTAATGTCTCTGCTTTTGAATATGCTGTCTAGGTTGGTCATAACTTTTCTTCCAAGGACTAAGCGTCTTCTAATTTCATGGCTGCAGTCACCATCTGCAGTGATTTTGGAGCCCCAAAAAATAAAGTCTGACACTGTTTCCACTGTTTCCCCATCTATTTCCCATGAAGTGATGGGACCGGATGCCATGATCTTTGTTTTCTGAATGCTGAGCTTTCAGCCAACTTTTTTGCTTTCCTCTTTCACTTTCATCAAGAGGCTTTTTAGTTCCTCTTCACTTTCTGCCATAAGGGTGGTGTCATCTGCATATCTGAGGTTATTGATATTTCTCCCGGAAATCTTGATACCAGCTTGTGTTTGTTCCAGTCCAGCGTTTCTCATGATGTACTCTGCATAGAACTTACAGCCTTGATGTACTGCTTTTCCTATTTGGAACCAGTCTGTTGTTCCATGTCCAGTTCCAACTGTTGCTTCCTGACCTGCATACAGATTTCTCAAGAGGCAGGTCAGGTGGTCTGGTATTCCCATCTCTTTCAGAATTTTCCACAGTTTATTGTGATCCACACAGTCAAAGGCTTTGGCATAGTCAAGAAAGCAGAAATAGGTGTTTTTCTGGAACTCTCATGCTTTTTCCATGATCCAGCAGATGTTGGCAATTTGATCTCTGGTTTCTCTGCCTTTTCTAAAACCAGCTTGAACATCA
>SJYG01000059.1:4222864-4261578 GCA_006410535.1 Litocranius walleri | reverse complement strand
GGTGTTGACCATCTGGTGATGTCCATGTGTAGAGTCTTCTCTTGTGTTGTTGGAAGAGGGTGTTTGCTATGACCAGTGCATTTTCTTGGCAAAACTCTATTAGTCTTTGCCCTGCTTCATTCTGCATTCCAAGGCCAAATTTGCCTGTAACTCCAGGTGTTTCTTGACTTCCTACTTTTGCATTCCAGTCCCCCATAATGAAAAGGGTATCTTTTGGGGGTGTTAGTTCTACAAGATCTTGTAGGTCTTCATAAAACCGTTCAACTTCAGCTTCTTCAGCATTACAGGTTGGGGCATAGACTTGGATAACTGTGATATTGAATGATTTGCCTTGGAAACGAACAGAGATCATTCTGTCATTTTTGAGATTTCATCCAAGTACTGCATTTCAGACTCTTCTGTTGACCATGATGGCTACTCCATTTCTTCTGAGGGATTCCTGCCCGCAGTGGTAGATATAATGGTCATCTGAGTAAAATTCACCCATTCCAGTCCATTTTAGTTCACTGATTCCTAGAATGTCGACGTTCACCCTTGCCATCCCTTGTTTGACCACTTCCAATTTGCCTTGATTCATGGACCTGACATTCCAGGTTCCTACGCAATATTGCTCTTTACAGCATCAGATCTTGCTTCTATCACCAGTCACATGCACAACTGGGAATTGTTTTTGCTTTGGCTCCATCCCTTCATTCTTTCTGGAGTTATTTCTCCACTGATCTCCAGTAGCATATTGGACACCTAATGACTCGGGGAGTTCCTCGTTCAGTATCCTATCATTTTGCCTTTTCATGCTGTTCATGGGGTTCTCAAGGCAAGAATACTGAAGTGGCTTGCCATTCCCTTCTCCAGTGGACCATGTTCTGTCAGCCCTCTCCACCATGACCCACCCATCTTGGGTTGCCCTGCAGGCATGGCTTGGTTTCATTGAGTTAGACAAGGCTGTGGTCCTAGTGTGATTAGATTGACTAGTTTTCTGTGAGTATGGTTTCAGTGTGTCTGCCCTCTGATGCCCTCTTGCAACACCTACCATCTTACTTGGGTTTCTCTTACCTTGGGCATGGGGTATCTCGTCATGGCTGCTCCAGCAAAGCACAGCTGCTGCTCCTTACCTTGGACGAGGGGCATCTCCTCACCACCGCCCTTCCTGACCTTCACCGTGGGATGGCTCCTCTAGGCCCTCCTGTGCCTGCACAGCCACTGCTCCTCAGGTTGCTCCTCCCGGCCACCTCCCCTGGCTTTGGGCGTGGGTGGCTCCTCAGGGTCACTGCCCCTGGCCTCGGGTGTGAGGTGCCTTCTCTCTGCAGCCCCTGACCTCGGACATGGGGTGTTACCTGATGCAAAGAGCTTACTCACTGGAAAAGACCCTGATGCTGGGAAAGATTGAAGGCAAGAGGAGAAGGGGCGACAGAGGACGAGATGGTTGGAAAGCATCACTGAGTCGATGGACATGAGCACGAACTCCGAGTCCGTGTCCACAAAGAGTCAGACATGACGTGGCAAGTGGACAACAATGCTGGCTGCGCTCTCTGAGTGGGTATGAAGGTCGCCAGCCTATTTTGACATGTGAACAGCACAGCAATCCTGGATACAGACTTGAGAAGAAGACGGGTGGCGGAGGGACAGGCCACTCCCTCTCTCTCCCTTTTCTTCTACTCACCAGTGTCCCTGGCCTCTCTAATGCCCGCACTCCCAGGAAGCAGTACCTAGCGCGTACATCAACCACCTTGCTGTGCTCAAGGCTTTTTTTGTTTGGCTAGTTTTCATTTTTACTTTTAACACAGTTTCCAGTTATGTGCTGGAATCAATGCCTGTAGTCTTGTGAGAGCTGGTTATTCAATTTTCAGGCAGTTTAAGAGCTCGTCATTAAACAAAACCATCAAGTAAATAAATTATATAGTAAAATGTAATAAATATTCAAAACACATCATGGCCTAATTAATATATTATACCTTACTCTTGCCTCTGCTCTTGGAATCATTCAGTGCACAGATAACAGTGGCTGTTGTGTGTCTCTTCCTAGCACTGCGATCAGTAACATCTTGTCGGCGGAATCAAATCATCCACTGTGGGAGTATTTACACTACAGAAATTGGCAAATGCTACCAATAAGCACTGTCCTACTGAAAACCTGTTTTTATTCCTTTACCTGCTAGCCACAGTACGGCCCCAGAGCCGTGTGTACCTGCAGACGCTGCTGAGCTTTACATTGCAGACTGGTGTGGCCTCTTCTGTGTCTCTGAATGGCCCGCAGCTGTAGGGTGGCGTCTGGAGCGTCAGGAGGAGGCGCATGAGGCCGGCTGCTCAGCTGGCACCCAGGGGCACACATCAGAGGGCCAGCAGGCAGCCCTGGGGTCGGTCGCAGCCACGGGGGTGGTGGGAAGTGGGCAGATGAGGACAATGCTGGGAAGTGGGCATGGCAGGGCTCATGCTGACCCAGGAAGGACTGAGGGAAACTAGAGCCCCGTCCGCTCCGAGGTTTTGGACTGAGCCGTGGATAGATGCTGCTGTCATAGAGGGAGATTAAACTGGGGACCAGGACTGAGCAAAAAGGAGTCCCTTTGAGGCAGGAGAGAGATGGGCTCCAGGTTAGACATTTACAACCGGCCCTCTGTTTGCACTTCCTGAGAGAAGAGATAGGTGGGCTCCAGTCCAGGCGTTCACAGTCAGCCTTCTGCTTGCCTCCAAAGTGGAAATAACAACAGAAACAGGGTAAACAGCTAGTCTTCATCTCTTGTAAACATCTTAAGATAATAGTCATGGCAAGGACAGAGAGGGCAAAACCCTGTTTGAGTAAAGCATTAAGTCTCCCCCCACCCACCCACACACACACACACACACACACACACACACACACACGTTTGGAACAAGGAAGACACATGTGCAGAAAGACTCCTTGGGGTCAAAAGTCAGGGGATAAAGCCAGGCCCTAATGAGTCTTGCTCGTCCCAGAAGCCTTCACTTCTAGATCCATTTTGGCTGAGGGGTGTGTGCCACCTCAGGGGAGGGTACTGCGACAAATAGCCACAGGGTTACCGAGCAAGATGATTAGCCTGAGGGAAGACAAAGGCCCGGAGAACTGACCCCTTATAAAGGCTTGAAGGCAGAAAGGCGCGACTCTCTCTGAGTTCACCAGAGGCCCTTTCCACATGCACTTTTCTTTCCGATAAACTTTTTGCTTTACCCTTCACCTTCTGCCTCCTCGTCTGAACTCATTCTTGACTCAGCAGGCAAGGGCTAGGGACTCAGACACTGACTGTTGTCTGGCCTCGGCCCCTGTGGTCCAGGAGTTGGAACTCCCGTTTCAGAAGACTGAGGTCTTGCTTCCAGCTGCCGCTTGCTACTTCTTGCTGTAAACTGCCTACTTACTACTGCGTGCATCCAGAATCACCTCTGAGCCGTTTTAAAACAGAACAGGGGTGGGGGAGCCTGGTGGGCTGCTGTCTATGGGGTCGCACAGAGTCGGACACGGCTGAAGTGACTTAGCAGCCATAGCAATGACAACTCACTCTGGTATTCTTGCCTGAGAAGCCCATGGACAGGGGAGCCTGGCAGACCAGTCTATGGAGTCGCAAAGAATCGGACATGGCTGACTAACTAAAGAGCAGCAGTAACAGAAACGGGCGGCCCCCGTGACCCTGAACCCGGGTGTCAGCCAAGCAGAGCCTGGAGGAGAGGTGTTCGAGTCCTTTGCTAACAGATCATTTCCCCTTGCTCGGCGTGTTTTCACCTTGTTTTACGACCTGAGTGTCAGAGCTGGGATAATGCTTGTGACCCTCAGACCCTCTCACCTCATTGAACAGATGAGATCATTAGGAGGTAAGCAGATCCCAAACCTGTCCCTCCCAGGCCAGCCCAAAAGCGGGGGTTGCATGGGGTCCGTGAGGCGCAGCCTTTTCCTGTTCAGCAGGGACAATGGGATTTGCCATCAACTTTGACAGGACAGGCCAGGAGAGAAAGTGAAGATGAAACCTCAGCCCCAGGGAGCTACAAGGGTGAGAAGAAGCGGGAAGGGAGAAGAAAGCCAGGGCAGGGCTGAAGGAGGAGCCAGCTTTACCTCCACCCAGAGAGGCCCAGGCCCTGGCTCTCAGCCGCCCTGAGGAGGACAGGGAGAGCTTCCAAATCTGGCCCAGACCTGGGAAGCAGAAGAGCCTGAGTCCAGCAGGAGCAAAGCGAAAGAAGAAGGCTCCCCTGTCTAGGTAGCACGGGGAACAGGGGCAGGGTCAGGAGAGGGGAAGCCAGAGGCTGGGAAGAATTCCAGCTCTGGAAGTGGGCGATCCTGAAGGGAGGCCCCGCAGCCATCAGGAGGGCACTGCTGCTCAGAGGGCAGCTCTCCAGAGGATGTTTATCCTGGTTTGGAGCATGAAAGATTTCACATTCAGGGGGCCCCCACTCGCCCACCCAGACAGAACACAGGGGGCAGAATCAGAAGGATGAGAGGCGCTTGTCCTCGTTCCCTGCCCTCGCAGACGACGGTTCCCTGCACCCTCACTTGGTATCAGCGTCCGTGGGTGCTAGGCGCCATTGCAGACACAGGGATGCCGGGGTGGGTGACCCCACAAAGTCCCTGCCCTGAGAGACTGCGTATACCAGCGGAGGCGAGACGGAGCAGGCACACAAATGAGAGGACGCATGTCTGTGCTGGGAAGAGACAGGAGGAGAGTAACAGACCCGGCGGATTCGCTGCGCTCTGCTCACTCACCTGTGAAACGGGACTGATGTCCCCCCGACAGGGCCTCGCTGCAACACAGGTGGGGTGTGCCAGGGTCCACACCCCCCGAGGGGAGGCGGGTCAAGGGAGGCAAATTCAACCCCTGTTGCTCTGACTCGTTTTGTTGTGATCAATATATACAAAACTCGCCCCTGTAAACGTCTTTACGCAGCATCAAGAACATTCACAGTGTTGTACAACCACCCACAGAAACTGAAACCATTAAATAACTCCACACTCCTCCTGAGCCCAGCCCCTGGCAATCTCTGTTTTACTCTCCCTATGAATTTGTTTGTTTTAGGGCCTCATGAGAGTGGAATCAATCATAGAGTTTGCCCTTTCATGTCTAACATTTCCCTTAGCTTCACCTAGAAGAGGAGTCCCTGGGTCATCCAGTAATTCTGTGTTTGCCTTTTGGGGAAGCTCTTTTCCAAAGTAACAGCACCGCCTTCCATGCCTGTCATCAGTGCACGAGAGCTCCAGCTTCTCCGCATCCAGCCTCTGCCCATCATTTTCCTTTGTTCTTTTTTAGTAACAGACATGGAAGTGGATGGGAAGGGCCTTCTGCTTTTTCATATTTTCACAGTGAATACTGCCAGACTGCTCGCTGCGCACATGCTCGCAGCGTGCCTGCCCCGTGCATCGCTCGTTCATAGTTCTCCAGGGCTGCGTGCACCAGCCTCTACACTCTGCACCTCGTGGCTAACTTAAGGCTTTGCCAAAGGCAATCCCAAATGCGTAACTGTCCCTACGTCTCCTTCCACTGAAAAAGAGCTAGCAGAGGCCTGGCAGCCTGTGTAGAGAGCTTGCTACTGTGCCTCTGTCAGGCCGAGGGTGTGTAAGAGCCAGTTCCAGCTCCCTCGCCCCCCTCGCCTCACCACTCCTGCGCACAGTAAACCCAGCACCCGGGAGGAAGGCAAGGACAAGGGCAGCTCACCCAGGCTTCACACTCGTATTTATGGTGCTCTATTTAAAAACAACTGGAACCAATGTGAGAGGGTAAGGAACAGGCGAAATACCGAGCCTTGAAACAGACAGACTCTCCAGGTCCCCCAGATCTGATCCTCTGTGATCCTCAAGCTCAAACAATAAATAACACATGTCCTGGAGCAGAACACACAAGTGTAATTTATATCTCAAAATCCAAGCAACTTCCAAACAGCAGCCAAGCCTACAGATATAAATCCCAACTCATTCATAACCTGACATTCCATGTTCTGAAAAAATACAACGAGCAAGAAGGCGCTTTCCTGGGTATGAGCAGACACGGCCAGGTCTTGAACTCCCAGGGCGGAGCGCTTCCAGGGGCTTTGTCAAGAGCTAGGCAGTGACTGGGGGGAATGTCCGTGTCCTTGGCTACAGATCGGCTTCACATTCAGCAGATTTTCATCTCATTTCACAGTCTCAGGGTAACAAAGCTGGGGGATCCTGAGACCCTCTCACCTCATCACACAGATGAGATCACTGAGGCCCAGCTTGCTACGAGGTAAGCAGCCCCAAGCCTGTCACTCACAGGCCAGCCTCTCAGCTTCAATACGACCTCCAATATCTTTTAAGGGCAGCACCCGCCCTTACTCAAATGGGCAACTTTGAGATCATTGTTGACAAATCTGTTTTGTTGTTTTCAAACTGACATTTGAGACCCAGCTGATTCTTTTATCAAGAGCAAAACACTGACATGCCAAAGGGTGGGCTCGAACACGAGACCGCTTCACTGGAAGCACGGAATACATCATTACGCCACGGCAGGCCCCAAAGGAGAAAAGCCAAATGCTGATCATAAAGCAACTGGAAGCTGAAACTCCCACTGCGAGACAGGAGAGACTTTCTCAGAATAAGGCAAAGCCAGCTCCCTAGAGGCACACACACACCCAAAAGCTCCTGGACCAGAGAGACGGAGCCAGCCCCCTGGGGAGACCCGCAACTGTCCTGAGGAGCAGCTGCTCCTCTGCTCCCAAGTGACCGTGCTCAGGGACCCCTCCCAGCTCTCATTCTGCGGTGTCCCAGAGCCTTTCTTCTGCTACAGGTTTCCTTGGTTTGGACAAGAACAAGAGCCAGTTTGACAAAGAACTATTCCGAGTACTGCCCCATGCCAGGCCTGGGCTGGGGGCTTCATGTCTCAGAATTGAAAGGTGAGAACCTCCCTCCCCACAGATGGAGGTTGGAGCTGAATCTTGAGACCGCACACAGCTGGCAGAAACAGCTCTGTGCCCATTAGACCCGGCCTCCAACCCTGGCTGATTTCTAACGCCAAAAAGCCCGGGCTGACCTCCTTGGGTTTAGGGCACGGGGGCAGCCCGCTCACTTCACTGCTGCTGCTGCTGCTCTTTTCTTTCCCAGTTGATTTCAATGTGCAGTCAGGTGGCTCAGATGGTGAGAACCTGCCTGCAATGCGAGGGACCCGGGTTTGATCCTTGAGTCAGGAAGATCCCTTAGAGAAGGGAATGGCTGCCCACTCCAGTATTCTTGCCTGGAGAATTCCACAGTCTATGGGGTCACGGGGAGTCAGACATGCCTAAGCAGCTAACACTTCAGTGTTAAGACAGACAGCCGCTGTTAGGGCCGCAGTCCTCGATGTTACCCGCACATTAACGTTACCAAAGAAGCTTAAAGAGAAAGGCGCTGAGCCTGAGTCCCTCCCACCCCCAGTCTCCCTATGTTCTGCTTGAACTGACATGAGGTGACCTGGGCATCAGGATGTGCAAAAGCTCCTCAGGATGATTCCTCTGTGCAGCCAAGTATAAGATCCAATGTCTTGGGTGATACTTAGCGGAAAAAAGTCTGGATTTCTCAAAAAGTCCAAGGATCCCATTACCTGGGTGCCTAACACCATAGGGTTCTGCCCACCCTATTCTCCAGGATCGAAGTCTCTGGTTTTGCCTGTTCCTCATACTCCCTTTCACACAGGGAGTGCTGCAGCCAGCGCTGCGGAGCTGCAGCCAGCCTGTGTCCTTGCCCGGAGCCCCGTCCGAGGCTCTTGCCCTGCACCTCAGTCCCCACATCCCTGTGTCGTGAGCCCAGCTGGCATCCCAGAGACCCTGCCAGAGGCCTCTCAGTTCCTTTTAGCCAGTTTTCTGGGTTGTGTTACTTATTCAAGGCATCAGCAGCCTGACTGCTGAGGAGATGAAGCACTCAGCCCTCCAAGGAGTCCCCAGAGTGACTGGGCAGCACTGGCATCCTAAGACGCCCTCACTGGCCATCATGCACAAGGCAAAAAGCGCCCAGGCCAGGGGCACAGCAAGGCTGGGAAGGACGGCTGCACTGGAGCCAGGCCTCAGCAGAGCCGCCCGCAGGGCCTACTGAGCCAGCCTGGAAAGAGGCTTGTGGACCCAGCGTGGTGAGGCACGTGGTGAATATCATCATCAAGAGGAGGAAGGGGCCTGGCCCCACCTGGGCTCCTTCCCAGCCAGGGACAGAGCCCCCGGAAGCCAGCAAGGAGTTTCCCATCCCTTGGCCGACCACGGCTGACGTGGGCCCAGCAAGGCTCCGACGTGCTCAGCAGTGGCTGCGATGATGCGGGGCTGGGCCCAGTCAGGGCACGGTGTCCTCTCTCACCACGGCCTCCACAGCTGCGACTCTGAGTTCTTCCTGGAAGCCTCTTCTCCTGCGGAGTCTCCCTGGATGAGAGCAGCCCTCTCGTCTCTCTCCCAGGGCACTCACATCATGCGGCTTTTCTAACTGTATGCAACTTCATTCTCTTCTGTGCCACCCAGCAGCGGGCCTTCCATGTGCAGGCTATGTATTTTATTGGCAGGTACACAGTTCCAGTATACTTTTAGGTTACAGAATCAATTATTTAGCAACAGGCGTACTGTGGTGAAGAAATGTTTTTCTGTATACGCGTAACTGTATAACTTGAAGGATTTACTCTAGTATGTTAGACTAAACAATCCGGAAGGAGATACTTTCTTAATTTTCATCCTTATTTCTCTTTTCAAAATGCATTTTTACTTTTGTCCAAGTAAAAAAAAAAGTAACCAGGCTTAATTCAATTTAGTTCAGTTCAGTCGCTCAGTCGTGTCTGATTCCTTGCGACCCCATGGCCTACAGCACACCAGGCTTCCCTGTCCATCACCAACTCCTGGAGCTTGCTCAAACTCACGTCCATCAAGTTGGTGGTGCCATCCAACCACCTCATCCTCTGTTGTCCCTTTCTCCTCATGCCCTCAATCTTTCCCAGCATCAGGGTCTTTTCCAATGAGTCAGTTCTTCACATCAGGTGGCCAAAGGACTGGAGTTTCAGCTTCAGCATCAGTACTTCCAATGAATATTCAGGAGTGATTTCCTTTAGGATGGACTGGTCGGATCTCCTTGCAGTCCAATGAACTCTCAAGAGTCTTCTCCAGCACACAGTTTGAAAGCATTAATTTTAAAAAAGATTTACTGAGCACAGCCCTGCCTATCAGAACAAGACTCAGTTTCCCCCCAAGACAGTCTCTCCCCATCAGGAAGCTTTTCCATAAGTCTCTTATCCTTAACCATCAGAGGACAGAGAATGAAAACCACAATCACAGAAAACTAATCAAAATGATCACATGGACCAGAGCCTTGTTTAATACAATGAAACTTTGAGCCATGCCGAGTAGGGCCACCCAAGACGGACGGGTCATGATGGAGAGTTCTGACAAAACGTGGTCCACTGGAGAGGGGAATGCAAACCACTTCAGTATTCTTGCCTCGTGAACCACATGAACAGTATGAAAAGGCAGAAAGGTATGACACTGAAAGATGAACTCCCCAGGTTGGTAAGTGCCCAGTGTGCCGTCGGAGAAGAGTGTGGAGATAACTCCATAAAGAACGAAGAGACGGAGCCAAAGTGAACACAGCCCCCAGCTGCGGATGTGACTGGTGACGGGAGCAAAGTCCAATAAGGCGCCCAGCTCAGTAAGGGCTCGAAACAACCAGAGCCTTAGAGCTGCGGATAAAAGACAGTAACAAGCAGCGACTGATTTGTTTCTCCGATTCCTCGCCCCAGTTCCACTGCCCAGAGACAAATGCCGTCAACTCTTCCAGCAAATTCTTCTGATAGCCGCTTTCAAATTTGGGGGGAATATTCCTGTTGCAGCTTCTCATTAGGCAGCTGTAGTCATGAACTTCTGACATCCTCATCACTGCCTCTCCTCCCAGCGGTCATTCCGGACACCTGTTTTCTTCATTTATGAGAAATCCTCCTGTGCTGTTTCTTCAGAACTCTGCCCCCTTTGGTCTGTATTTCTGGAACGTCTATAGAGAAGTAGATAAACCTTAGCCTTTCGCCTTCATTTCTCTCCTCTCTTTTGTTCTATTGATTGTAGATTCCGACTGTTCTATCGTTCTGTTCTGTTTGCTTTACGTCTTTTGATTCTGTTTTCTTCTTTTCGAAATTCTGTGCTCTGGCTATTTCTCCACTGTGCGCTGCCCTTGTTTCGTGGATGCATTGTCTTCCCACGCATCTTTTAAGGTGGTGACCATCGGGCTTACCAGTTTTAGCCTCCGGCACTGTCTGCACCTTCCCTCTGTGTATTCTCTTTCTGTTTGTCTTGGGCCCTCTCTCTCACATTGCAGCCTTCCCCAAATAGCCCATGGCCCTGTGTTGTCCTTGTATCTGGGACAAGGCCCTGCAACACTGGCTGGGAGTTTTCTGTGGAGGTTTCAGGGGCTTGTGGGTTCCACCAGCAGACCATTAGATTTTTGGCTGCCAAAAGCTAGTGCCCAGGCCTTCTCTGAGGCTATTTGTACCCTCCAGAAATAGCCTCCAGCTGCCTGCCTGGGGGTATAGGTGTGCCTGCTGCTGCTTTAGAGTCAGGGAGGAGAAGAGGGCCCACAGCTCAGCGCAAGTCTGCCTAATCCCCGCCTTCTGTCCTCCGCTCTGCCTAGACTTCCAGGGCCTTCCACCACATCCAGTTCATCTGGAGAAGAGGCCTCTGGTTTCTGTTGGCTGGCGAGACAGCAGGGCAGGGCAGAGTGGAGGGATGGGGGTCCCCAGATAGGGGAGGGCCCAAGAGTCCAACTGCTCAGTTCACAGAATTTCGACTATCACCCATCTTTGGGCCCACTCCTGAGCCCTGCTCTTTGGTTCTTGGTGTCTCTGGGTGCTGAGCCCCTCAGGGATTTGCAGGGTGAAAGAGACGCTATTAACAGGAAAAACCACTGCGGGCAAGTAGCTTGAGCCTTTCCACGTTCTGAAAAGTCAGCCACCAGGCCTCCATCTTCACTTGAGTGCCCTTCTCTGCTCTCACCTTGTGTTCTTGCAGTGAACACTTTTTAAAAAATTTTATTTGGCTGAGCCTTGAAGGCTCTTTTAGTTGAGGCTAATGGGATCTGGTTCCCTGACCAGGGATGGAATCTGGGTCCACGGTGTTGGGAGCAGAGTCTCAGCCACTTGAGCACCAGGGAAATCCTGGAATGGACACTTCTGAAATTCTCACACTGTACTTTGATGGGAGCAGTGGCCGCAGAGATCATAAACAATTCATTCATCAGGCAGGCTCTCGTCGCATGATGGTGATGAGGAGGAGAGGCTGTTGCAAAACAAACCTGATGTTACAGAGAGGACAGTGCAAGGAAGGACAACGTGAGAGTGTGTGTCTGGGGGGCTGAGGCTCGGAGCCCAGACTGTCCACAGAGAGAGAAGAAGGGAGGGGCCAAAGGCTCAAAGATGGCACGAGGCAGCTTACAGAAGGCCGAGATGCAGGCCTAAGGAGTTTAGGCTTTATTCATTAGGCAGTAGAAAATCTTTGAGGGGATTAAGCAAAGTCATAGATTGTAAGATCTGCAAACTCCACCAACAACTCAGGCACTGGATGGAGGCTGAAAGACCAGTCAATGGCGATTATCTGAGCAAGAAAGAGTGACAGCTGAGCTCAAACAGGGCCAGGAGCAGCAGACACGAGGGTGCAGATGAGAAGCAACCGTGGGGTAAAGCTGGAAGAACTGAATAGAGGGAAGGGGGTTCCCAAAATGGATGCGCTAGCTTCGGTGACTAGTGTAATAGTGAGGCTAGCCGCCAGTTGTAAAAATCGGGGCTGCTGCTGCTGCTGCTGCTAAGTCACTTCAGTCATGTCCGACTCTGTGCGACCCCATAGACGGCAGCCCACCAGGCTCCCCCCGTCCCTGGGACTCTCCAGGCAAGAATACTGGAGTGGGTTGCCATTTCCTTCTCCAAAGCATGAAAGGGAAAGTGAAAAGTGAAAGTGAAGTCGCTCAGTCGTGTCAAACTCCTAGCGACCCATGGACTGCAGCCCACCAGGCTCCTCCGTCCATGGGATTTTCCAGGCAAGAGTACTGGAGTGAGGTGCCATTGCCTTCTCCAAAAAATCAGGGCACAGGAAAATAATGGAGTGGAAATGCTAAGTTCAACTTGGGACGTAGCAAGCTTGACACATCGGTGACCAGCATGCAGGCAGAGGCTTGGCTAAGGAAAGGAGGCTTGGGCCAGAGTCACCCCAGGGGTCAATCTCATCCTGGCAACACTCAAGCCATGAAATCAGAGAGAATGGAGAGTGGATGAGAGAGAAAGGGATTCCAAAGAACGTATTAGTTAATTCTTGGTGAGTAAAAGATCACCCTAAAACTTAGCAACTTGAAACAACACACTCAGCTGGGTGAGTCTAGCTAGGATCCTCTTAAGATTATAATTAAACTGCCAGCTGGGGCCACAGTCATCTGAAGGTTCAACTGGGGCAGGGGATTTGCTTCTAGGCTCACTCGTGTGGCTGCTGTTGAGGAGGTGTCGGTTCCCCAACATGTGGCCTCTCAGTAGATCTTCTGAAGACACAGCAACTGTCTTCCCTGAGATAGAGAAAGAGGCCAGGCTGACGTACTACCACTTCTGCCACATCCAGTCACAGAGGCCAACCCTCCCAATGCAGGAGGACACACTCCAAGGCGTGACTACCAGGAGGGGAGATCATAGGAACCGTTTGGAGGCTACCAACCACAGATCACCCCAGGTAAACAGAAAAGAGGACTCGGCAGAGGACACATAAGAAAAAGAAAGCACACAAGCCTCATGCATGAAGGATGATTGCCAAAGGCTGATGTCACAGGGAGCATTTCCGGTAGGAAGGGTGTTAATGGCTTCAAAAGCTGAAAAAATCCCAGAGGTGGAGCCGACAGAGCACAGCCGTTCGGGCGCTGCATCTGGTGGTCGGCTGCCAGGCCGGCAGAGTGGCGGTGACATGCACCCGAGTGGAAGCCACGTTTTAGCAGGTGGGCAAGGAGGGAAAACACAGAGAAGTGACGGGAGGGAGTGGTGACTTCAGGCCTCTCTCACAGGTGGCGCAGGGAGGGAAGACCGCGTGTGGATTGCAGGGGAAATAGCGTAGCTTTGTTCTTGGCTGCAGGTGAGTAGACGGGAAAGGTGGAGGCAAAGAGGAAGATGCAGGTCCGAGGTCCCAGGGGACTCGTGATTGATGCACGAGTGTGAGGATTAACCCTTGTGCCTCCACTGGAAGGAAAGAACAGGCGAGGGGGAGATGCCGCTAAGAGGAACACAAGGGGTTCAGGGGTGCGAGTCTGAGGGCCTGTTTTCTTCTGCAGACGCTGAAATGAAGGGTGAGGTGACAGGGCAACGGTCGAGGTCAAAGGCCTAGGTCAGCTCCAGAGAGCCGTCTCCAGGGCCAGGAGCTCACTTGAGTTATGCCCGCGAGCCTCCCAGTGTTTTGCTGAGGCTCCTGCAGCCTTGACAGATGAAGATCCGTATACACCCACATTTCATCTTTCCCTGGCTTCTCATGCTCCCCAGAGCCATCCCAAGCATCTGGAATTTGTGTGCTGCTATTAATGGCGCACAATTTATGGCTACCCTGCATGATGGGGAGTCCTGAGAAGCATCCATGTATAGCAACACACAGAAGCTCTCGATGAGACCCGGGAAGAGCTGCAGTCCCGCCCTGGAGGCATTCATTCCCATGCACTGCCATTGGGAGGATGGCGTGGACAGCTTCACCACACACCACTGCTTCCTGGGGTCCAGGAGCAGCGAGGAAATTAACACCCAGCTTCCACCCGCAGCCCCCCTGAACGACCTGCCCAGGGGTCCTGGGATGGTCTCCCATTGGCGGCTTCATGACAGAGGCAACTGTAAAACCAGAGAGGGCGACAGAAGGGTCCAAGCCGAGACAAGCGGACTAAATTCCCCTCATTTCTGTTCTCTGTAGGCTTGAGCAAATGCACTTAACCCAACATGACTCTGCTTCCCTGTCTGCAAAATGTGAATAATAATAATAAGGTTGTGTACATAGCATTCAGCACATACCTGGAATACTGTCAATGCTAAGCAAATACTAGTCATGATAATCATCACTGACATCATCTCTGGTTTTCACAGCCCTGGAGTCAAGGCTTGGATTATGGTGAATTCCTTTCTTTTTTTTTTTGGCCATGCCATATGGCACATGGGATCTTAGTTCCCCAAACAGGGATCAAACCTGCACAGAGTCCTAAGCCCTGGGCCACCAGGGAAACCCCGTGGCGGCTTTCTTGAGTCAACTAGTCTTCCTACAGCTGCAGCACAGGGGCTCCGGTTGATGCAGCAGGAAATGAAACAATACTGTAAGCAAAGCCCCGGGTGAGCCGTCATCTGGAAGAGCAGGTGCTCCTTTTACCCTGGTTCTCCATGATGTCAGGGCCAGGCTGTGCCCCAGTCTGGGGTCCCGTTGGCTCAGTGGGTAGGACCCCCTGTTAAGGAGCCTGCATAGGGTGGGCCCTGGTGCGGTCACTTTCCTCACTTTATGCATTAGCCTCCATTTCCTGGCATCTGCTCTGGACAGGCCCTTCTGACACGGCACTTCTGATCCCCTAGTAAGACCCATTTTACAGATAAGGAAGTCAAGAGAGCAAGGAATGTTCCAGGCCACACAGCTGTTAAGGGAGGCAATGAGTTTGGAAACTGTCCTGGCTGGTCCCCACACTGACTCTCTCCCCTGGCCAGGCATTCAGAGCCCACAGGCAGGTGGGCAGAAGAGGAGCTAGGCAAGGTAGGAAACCCCAGCTCTCTTCCTTTGAATCCTAGGTGATGTCCCAGTCACTTCTCAGAGTCCCTGTCTTGATTCTTTCAAGCATCACAGCCATCTAGAATCACAGGCCCCTGGGTCTGAACCATCCAGTCAGCGCTTGAGAACTTCCCATATGCCACCTCCCCCCACCAAGTAGTCACGTGGCTCCAAGGAGCCCATTATCTCCTGCAGCAATTCATCCTACCGATAGGGGTTAGGACACCTTCCCCTACTTGGAGCTAAAAGCTTCCCCCACAGAATTTCCATCTGCTACCGCGAGTCTGGACTCTCCAGTATGCAATAACAGGCAAAACAATGCTTTCTCTGTGTGAGATCCAGGTGACAGCATTGTCGGGAGCAGTGGGGTCCCTGGCACGATGCTTCCTAGACCTCTGTAAGCTGAGACTCCCTTTTTGCTGCTCCCAGTACTTTTCCACACTCTTCATGTGTGTTCCTCAGCCCTCACGGCCCTTCCTTCTGTCCCGCCCCCTTCTTGGCTTTTCACAGGCTCCCTGGGCGGTCCCGCTATCTCCCCAGGAATCGCCCCTTCTCCTTGTCCTGCGAGCCCATTTGTGGCTACTAGGTCAGACTCGAATGTCTCTGCCTTTGCCAACTTCTATTTCAGTTCTCTGACCCCTGGCTTCTGGCAATCTTTTCTCTAAATTCAGAGTTCTAATCTGGCCCAACCAGATTTTTCTCTAAACCACAACCCCCTCCTCCATCCCTCTAGGGGGGCAAGACCCAGGGAAGAAGGGAGCCTTCAGGGATGGAAGAACATTCCTAATGCTCAGCCCCATTAATTTCCAGTCTCTCCCAATCTAAGCCCAGCTCACAAACAAAGAGCTCCCCAAAAAAGGCTTGGAGAGCCACGAAACCTGAGTCAGCCGGCCACCAACCAGGAACAGGTAAGTTCAGCAGCACCGTGAGGACGCCCGATGCCCTGCCCTGCTGGGCCTGCCCTTTGCCTCGTCCCCTCATCACCAGCCAGCTGCCCGGCCAACACAGGCCTGTCCACAGGGAGAGAGTGAAGCCCATCCAGCCCTGGGTTAGAGTGAGGGGCACTTTCCCGCAGCTCATCAGGACGTGCCCCTTCCAGGCTTTGACCAGACTTGCCTTCCATATTCGTTCCTCAGCCTCCACGAAGGGGCAGCTGTAACCGGGACCCGTGGGCTGAACAGACCCCGCCAACCAAGGCCTGGAAGGACTCCATGCCTTCTGAGTATGGAGGCACCAGATTTACAACCTCACTGCTGTCATCAAGGAAGAAGCAAGATGTGCTGTGGGGCCAGCCAGGGCTCCCCAAGGAGCTCAGGGAGGACAGGCTCCTCAAGGACACGAGCCTCGGGGCGCTGGCCCCAGCCCCCGGCACCTCCACACGTGCGACCCAGCACGTGCCATGGAGAGCCAGGCATCACTTCAGGAGAGCCGTGCAAGTGCCAAGACTGCTTCAACCAGGAAGTTTGGAGTTGTCTGCTACTAAACCACAGTCAAGCAACAACAAAAAATTAACATATGTTAAATCATACTTTTTTAACCTCAGTCTTAAAGATCACATGGACACAGAGATTCTTAAACTCATTCAAAGTGGGAAAGGGGTGTGAGAAATACGAGTTCAAGAATTCTTTATGAAATCTTGGTCAAGTTAAATAAATTAAAATAAATTTAATAGAAAGAATGCTTCTTGTATGAGGGTATATACATTTTCAACAAAGAGAAGCAAAGCAGACTATGCCTGAGTTTTCTGTTGTTACTAGAATCTGGTCTGGGTTTGGGTTTTGGGGTTGTTTTTTTTTCGAGTCTAGTTGCTTTATAATGTCGTGCTAGTTTCTGCTGTACAGCAGAGTCAGCTCTACAAACACATATATCTCTTTTTTTTTTGGATTTCCTTCCCATTTGGGTCACCACAGACCATTGGTTTGAGGGTTTTTGTTTTTGTTGTCTATCCCACAGGAGCAGAGGCATAAAAAATTTCAGGAAAATGTCTGGAAGGAAAATGAAGACTTGATAGAATTTGATCTATGTCAGTTAGTAAATTAAAAATTAATAAAAGCCCACCATTGTCCAATTTTAGAAGGCAGTCCAATTTTAGGAGGCTTGGAGGAGTCCAAGCCTCCCTCAGAACATGTTTTGAGGGCCATCAATCCAGGCAAACCCTCTCATTTGTTTCCTGCAAAAGTTACCAAGGCACACACATATCTTTGGGTTTCCCCAAGGTCACTCAGTTAATTATTGACATAGAAACTCACCTCCCAAAGAATCATAGTAATTTCCCACATCACCTGTCAGGGATACATATCAGGGATGAAGAAAATTCTGTGTGTGGCATGGGCCCAAGCTAAGCATGTCTAGTCAGAGTCGAAATGTGCCACAGACTTGAAAGCTTTCTAATCCACCTATGCACAGAAGAGTAGAAGCTTGGGTCTCCTTTCAAAAGTTGCTTCTGGGACTTAAAGTCACATGCCTCTCTTCCATAAACACACACACAGACACTACGCTGCCTGCACATCGCCACCTCCAGACACCGACTCTCAGACCCTCAGGCTTGAGGCCCAGGTGTGACTGTCTCTGGGCCTTTCTGCTGCCCAGTGAGGAACAGCCTGGGCTGGCTCCCTGGCTGACTCCCTCCTCCCAGCCAGAAACAGTTAATTGCCAGCTCCAGGCTGCCTCCAGCCCAGCCCTAATCGGCCTGATCTCCGGCGGCCTCGCTGGGACCGCGGCAGCTCCAGACCAGGCCCTGGCCGTGCTGAGCAGTGAGGGCATTCTTCCAAGGTAATGATTAAGCCGAGCACCTGGCAAGCTGGGAAGGTGAGCTCTGTTCACACCTCGGCCAGGCTGAGGAGGCCTGGGCTGGTTTGGGAAGGCAGGGCCCCAGGGGGCACAAGCCCAGAGCTGGCAGCCGCAGCCTCCCACTGCACACGGGCAGCCTGGAACCTCTCGGGCAAGAGCTTCTGCTGCCGGCCCTGCTGGGACCCTGCCTCGCCCCTGACGCCATGAAGCAGCAGGTGTTCTGGATGGGGCTGGAATATACCTGTCGGCTCCTGGGCATCACCACCGCTGCAGGTAAGACCCTGCCTCCCAGCTCTGGCCCCCTGCGCACTGGGCACAGCACACAGGGCTGCCCAAGGGGTGGGCGCCGGCCGGGGGGAGCTGGGCAGAAACACCTGGCCGCATCTGCACCTCCTTCCCCCAAACTCCAGAAACACGGCTTTTCAGGGCAGTGGCAAGTGCAGTGGGGGAGCCTGGGGCTGGGATCCAGGGGCATGGTGCCACCCCCCATCCATGTGACTTTGGGAACCCTCAGCATCGTCATCTGTGAAATGAGTTGAGGGGGCCACTTCCCTTCCTGGGGACTGTTGCGAGGTGGATGGGGGAGACCTGAGGTGAAAGTGTAAAGGGCCGGGCAAAGGTAAGAACCGGATTCCTCACTGGAGGGACGTGGAAACGGTCAGTGGAGCACACCTTGTTTTATGCCAACCACAGCCTGCCTCACGGAGGGAGGCTACGCTCGGAGATCCCAGGCTCCCCTTAAAGTACCGTGGGTTCGAGAAGAACCAGCTCCCCCCGCTGGGCTGCTCTCCCGCCCCCGGCTTGCAGGGGAGACGGATGGCTACAGAAGAGCCCGAGCAGCTGCGATCTGAGCGCTGCCTTCTCACTTCCCCAGCGCGCACCCGGCCCTGAGCCCGGCGCCCCCGCGGCGCCCAGGACCTTGCTGGGAAAGTGAGCAGGCAGCGCTCTGAACCCTTAGCTCTGGGCCCCACTGAACTTTAAAGACCAGGAGGAGACACCCGCTGCTGACCAAGCCTTGCCTGCCCACACTGCTCACAACCTCACACGTGCATCTTGGCAAATGGGAAATGGCCCCAGCTGATCTCAGGCAGCGCTAGTCCCCAGCCCTGTCACTCACCGATGCACGGCCTGGGGAAAGCCACCTGGGTGCTCTGGGGTCGTGCTTTGTGGTCTTTATGAAAAAGATAACTGGACCTGCTGGCCAGGTGTTTTGGAAGATCAAGGATGCGTGAACTGAGCATAGCTAAGTGGAACTGAGGATGTAAGCCTCTCGAGAGACACACTTCAGAGCTCCGAGAGGATCTGTGTCAGTCCCAAGGTAATACGCTAGCAAGCAGACTTTTCTCGCTTGTAACCCTGAGTTAGCACAGGGAGTTAGCAACAGTCGAATCCCACCCATCCTGTTACAAAACAGAGCACTGAAGTTCAAATAGGGGTAGTGACCTTGCTCAAGGTCATGCTACAAGTCAGGGGGATAGCAGACCTGGAACTCTGATCCCTCAGCTTTTTAAAAGGCCAGGACTCTGGCCGAAGAGCTCCTTCTTCCCAGGGCAAGAAGCCCCATGCCCCAGGACCACTAGAGGGTCCAGAATTGCTCTGCTGAGGGTTCTGGGTAAATAACAATGGAGGCCTCACCTCCAACCTCTGCTGGAACCGCCATGTGGCTCGTACCTGGAGGAGAGAGCCCCAGCCACCTTCCCATCCAGCCTGGGGGAGGGAGGTTAACCCGAAGGGTTTCTGTGTCTGGGGTTTGACCCTCTACTACTGCTGGTCTGGACTCCACCCTGCCATCCTCCAGGTCTTGGTTTCCAAATATGTAAAACGCACCCCTTTCATTTGTCAGAAATCACAGTGACACTTCTCCCTGTCATACTCTGCCTAGAGGGGAGGCCTGGCTCCGTGGGGAAGCTGTTTTAAGAGGTTTATAAACTTCTAATGGATTAGCTGCAGACAATTTAAAAGTCTTGATTTACCTCAGCCAGTGGAAGGGTCTGCAGCAACACACATATAGCACCCACCACACACAGACACTCACCACACACACACACACACCACATACACAAATTGCGCCTCTGAGCCACAGCCCTCATCTCTTGCAGAAAGCCACCGCTGATGCAGAGGATGGGCCTTCCGCTTGCTTTTGATATAGGGACCAGTTTAAATGTAGGACACTGTATTGCTTTCTAATGTCCAGGTTTTCCAGGAATGGTGTTTTGGGGCTTTCTAACGTGGTAGGAGAAGGTGGGAAGCTAGAAAGAGGGGTGTTAGTCATCTTCGGAAAATCTCAAGCTTCTTTCAGCATCCTGAACTGCTGGCCTATTTCCAATGTGTAAGATCTGAAAATTCCTTATTCCCTTAAGCCTTTTTTTTTTTTTTTTTTCTGGAAATCCTCTGTTGAGAAGTCCAGTCCTTGTGAATAGGGGCATTGCTGCTAGAGGGGAAATCAGACTTGAGACAGAGGCTGTCACTTTGCTGAAACCCTGGGAAACCTAAAGTAGCCCTGGTCCCCTTGTGCGGAGGAGCGTGAGTTTCCTAGAAACTAGGAAAAGCGTGCGAGCCAGGCCACCCGGAGTGCCAGCTGCAGGGCCGGGCAGTTCCTGATCCAGCAGCCCACCCGCGTTTCCCTCTCCCTCTGCAGGAGGATCTGAGGCTGCCGGCAGCTCGGAAGGTCCGCGGCCCTGGGGACACACACCAGGGCGGCCAGCCCAGCCCCTGTGGCCAGGACTTGCCTTGTGCAGGGGCCTCTTGGCTCAGCTCGTCTCTTACCCCCCATTCAGCCCCTCCAAATGGAGCTCCACCAGGGTGTCCAGGGGTCCCACTGGCCACTGCTGTCCCACCCCCACAGCCAGCCCCACAGCACAAGTGGACACAGATATTGCCACCGCCAAACAAGGGCGCCCAGGCTTCGCAGATTTCACCCCAGACAGAGTGTTTTTAAAATTAGAAAGTGAGACTGCTCTTGCCTTTGTATCAGTAGTAATCTCCCCAGATCATCACAGACCCCATTTACCATACACTTGGCTAGCATTATTCATTGGTACCCCTTCCCTGGCCATGGAAGGCACTGGGAGTCCCTCCTTTGCTGAGATGTGGCACCAGACACACAGACACACATGTGACTGGGTGAGGCCACCCTGGCAGGCTAGTGCCCCACCATCGGTCCATCCAGACCAGGCGCAGCCTCAGGCAGGCGAGGTCATGGCGAGAGTGGACAGAGTTACACGGAACAAAGGAAGGTGACCAAACACTTCCTAAATCTAAAGGCTGGCCTTCTTTTTATCTGCAATGTTATATGATTGATTCTATGGAATGAAACATTCGTTAAATTCTATCATACTTTACAACTTTCAAGTTTCACACACGTGATTCCGTATAATTCCACAGTAGCCCTTTGTGCTTCTCTTGCCTGCCCCTCTGTTGCCCTTCACCCTCTGTGTGCCCACTGGTAGCCATCCGTTCACTCTCCAGATTTGCAAAGTCACTGATATTCAGTCCAGCTACTCGTGCCCTTTGAATGATTACCAAGCATGCTTTGGCCAGCACCACCAGGACTCTCTCCAGCCAGGCTCACTCCCGGACCTCATCTGGGGCAGACAAATCTGCACATGTTTCCAGGGAATTGTCACAGTAGGACCTTCCATGTATGTGTCCAGAGATACCGGACTGACAACACACTCGAAAGTCAATTATTAATTAAAGTCACTGCCGCAAGGGTACCAGTGTCCAAGAGGACCAAATCTCATTTGACGAACGAGGAAGTGAAGGATCAGAATGTTCAGGTAGTTTGCGAGAGGTTAAATAGCCAGTGGACAGCGGTCCGGCCTTCCCAGGTGGCGCAGCAGTAGAGAATCCGCCTGTAATTCAGGAAGCATGGGTCTGATCCCTGGCTCAGGAAGATCCCCTGGAGAAGGGCACAGCAACCCACTCCAGTCTTCTTGCCAGGAGAATCCTGTGGACAGAGGAGCCTGGCGGGCTGCAGTCCATGGGGTTGGAAAGAGTCGGACACGACTTAGCAGCCGAGCACGCTGCAAGGAGCAGGTCTGGTGCTGGAGGGCCAGTCTGCCCATCACCGCACACTGAGGCAGCGGAACAGAATGTCTGGAGTCCACCTAGGGTCCATTCCACTGGCAGACACTGACGGAGTCCCCGCTTTGTGCAACGTAGGCACGTGGATTAGGATGGTATGACCTCTAGCCTACAGAAGTGTCTGGGGGCTGCTGGCACACATCTCCCAAGAGGACACCACACGGCCAGCAGGAAAATGAGCTGGCTTGGGACAAAGCCGTTTTAAGCAAATCCTGCCTATCACAGATCAGTGTGGGATCACCCTCGGTCACTTAGGAATTTTATTTTGTTCCATGTTCTTGACCCATTAACCTCTCCTCTACATACACGACAGAGCTGCATTCCTGACAGCCCCGTGCCTTGCACAGCCCACTCAAATGGAGACTTGGCTTATTAACACAGACCAGGATAAAGGAAGCACTTAAACCTAGATGTTCTCATTATTTTTTAAAGAGTACAACAATTGCATAGTCTGACTTTAGTCCTATTTAAAGCCTTTGGAAGAAAAACAACTGATGCTTCTGGGACAGTCATCTTGGGCCCTTCGTACTAATGTCCACCCTTCTTAAATGTATGTCCCCGTGACCTTCTCCTGCCACCTAGGGAAGCTTCATGCATGCACTCCAACAGTCTGCAGGTGGCTTTATCACCCAAGAAAGACCTTATTGTTCTCAGATCTTATAAGTGGATATAGACTGTTTTCCACTCTGTTTGTCCCAATGAGCAAATGAAATATTCCCGTCTTTGTTCCACCCTCCTACCATTAAGTGAAAGTGAAGTCGCTCAGTTGTGTCCGACTCTTTGTGACCCCATGGGCGGTAGCCTACCAGGCTCCTCCATCCATGGGATTTTCCAGGCAGGAATGCTGGAGTGGGTTGCCATTTCCTTCTCCAGATCTTCCTGACCCAGGGATTGAACCCAGGTCTCCCTCGTTGTTGGCAGACGCTGTACCCTCTGAGCCACCAGGGAGGATGCTCCTGCCATCGGGAGATAAGAAGTTTGGTCCAAGCATCTCTCTCTCTATTTCTTTATGCCTGTGACTTCCTTATTAGGTCTTCCCTGGCGGCTCAGACAGTAAAGAATCCCCCTGCAGAGCAGGAGGCCCAGGCTCGATCCCTGAGTCGGTAACCAGAGGGGAATGGTTACCCACCCGCTGCAGTATTCTTGCCTGGAGAATTCCATGGACAGAGAGGAGCCTGGTGGGCTACCGTCCATGGGGTCACAAAGCTGAGCAACAGACACTTTCACTTCGCTCTCCTCCTTCTTAGAGTTAGAACAAAGCATCTAGAAGTCCCACTAAGACTCATTTACCTGGAAAATATTGGCCGAGTTCCCACTTTGCACGATGTGGACACATAGATTAGAATGGTATGACCTCTAACTTAGAGACCGGTGTGATCTGACCAGGCAGACAATCCAGTAAACACGTATCCCCGCGCCTAGCTCTGAGCATAGTATTTGGGAGGGTGAATCTGTGTCCCTCTCTACCCCTCACTAGACATATGACCTTAGGCATGTCACCTGCTCACTTTAAATGTCAGTTTTCTCATCTATGAAATGAGGAGAACGAGTCCATCTGCCTTCTGGGGTCGTGAGCATCCATCCAGTGAGTAAAGCGGTAGGCTTCGTGCGTAGATTCCCGCTGAGCGCTGTCTGGTTTTAGAGGAATGTGCAGGCGTGCGGGCTGCACAGCCTGAGCTGTGGGATCTCCTTGCAGGATGGAAAAGGAAGATCAGAGGAAAGGAACGAACTAACATATGGCCCTTGAGGCTGGAAAGGAAAGGGGGGCGATACTGTGAAAGGTCTTACCCTGAGTCATATCTTTCTTCACGTTTTGAGCTTGGGCCATTGAGATCACCCCACAGGATGCTGGTTATCCATTCCTACACCACGTGTAGTGATGGAACCAGAGGAAAGATGGTAGCCTCATTATACTTTTCATGGACTGACAGTTCTTTTAAGATTATTCTTTAGTCTGTGCAACCAACTGAAGAGAATTGTTATCAGAAGGAAGGTATCCAGAAACAAACGGCTAATGTGGGGCTGTCCCCCGAGCCTTCCTAGCTTGCCATAGGCCTGGGTAAAGACCTGATTAAAAAAAAAACACATGGAATGTGCAGCAAAAGCAGAGAATAACTGGAGGCATAGCCATTGCTCCCTAAGGCCAGGGAAGCTGCCGTACGGAAGGTGGGCGAGCAGGAAGCTGCCGTACGGAAGGTGGGCGAGCAGGCACATTCTCCCTCAATGCAAGAGAGCATAAGCGTCAGATACTTGAGCCAGATACTTTGACTTGAAATCAAGATCTAGAAGAAATTTCTTTTATGGGTTTCTACAAGAAGGATGTCATTCTACATCCAGGTCAGTATCAGCAGCAGCATCAGTGAGAGTCTATAGGGTCCCTCCATGTAAATGATGTCATCAGGAAAAGGCAGTATATTGTCCCGGGTGGTTTCTTAACCTTGACTCTTATAACCCTGAAGGAAGAGTTAATACTCTGCTATGTAGCCCTTCCAGAAATTCGAAAAGGAAGAGATGGTTCACAAGTCATTCTATGAACTAGCATTACTGTGTTATCAAAACTAGACAAATCACAAGACCACTAGTGACCCAGTGGGTAAGACTCTGTACGTACGTCCAGTGCAGGGGGCACCTGTTCAGTCCCTGACTGGGCACATGCCACATGGTGTAGCCACACAAAAAAAATTTTTTTAAGGATACACACAAAGAAATGATTCAAAATGGTTAGACTTAAATGTAAAAGCCAAGACTATAAAACTTCTAGACAATAGGATAAAACCTTAGTGATGTGTTAGGCAGAGATGTTTTTAGGTACAATATCAAAAGTCCAATTCATAGAAAAACAAATTGATAAACTGCATCACTTAAAACTTAAAAACATCACTCTTGAAAATATAATGTTAAAAGAATGAAAAATAAATCAACAGAGACACGATGATAAATAAGCATAAGAAAAAATATTCCACATCAGTGGTCATTTGGAAAATGCAAATCAAAACCACAATGAGATACTACCACATACCTACTGGAAAGGCTAAAATTAGAAAGACTCACTATACCAAATGCTGAAGTGTTGGCAAGGATGTGGAACTCTCATACACTACTGATGGGAATTTAAGATGGTATACTCACTATGGAAATGGTTCAGCAGTTTCTATAAAAATTGAACATACACCTACCGCAGGAGCCAGGCGTTTTGCTTCCAGGTATTCATCCAAGAGAAAAGAAAGTCTGTGTTCATACAAAGATTGTACTTAAAGGCTCATAATATCTTTCTTTGTAATAGCCCAAACTAGAAACAACCCAGGTGCCAACCAACAGGTAAATTATAAACCAGAGCGTATACCCACACTACTCAGCAATAGAAAGGCGTGAACAGTCGGTACGATAATATGAATAAAGCTCAGAATAATTATGATGAATGAAAGTAGATAGCAAAAAGGAGTACTTCTTATATGATCCCATTTGTATAAACGTCCATAAAATGCAAACTAATGTCGAGTGACAGAAAACAGGTTAGCGGCTCCCAGGAGGGGATGCAAGGGTGCCCAGGTGGCACAGTGATGAAGAACCCACCTGCCAGTGCCGGAGACGGAAGAGGCGCAGGCCTGGCCCCTGGGCGTGGAAAACCCCCTGGAGCAGGGCCCGGCACCCCGCTCCAGTGCTCTTGCCTGGAAAATCCCACGGACAGAGGAGACAGAGGCAGGCTGCGCTCCACAGGGTCCCGGAGGGCCAGACACAGCTGGAGCGACTTGGCAAAAGCGCACGCAGGGGAGTGGATGCAAGAGCGGGAGGGCAGGGCTACAGGACACGAGGGAACTTTGGGGCGATACGTATGTTCATCATCCTGAGAGGAGTAGTGGCTTCCCTGGTGTGTGCATATATTAGTACTTAGCGAGTCACACACTTAAACGCATGCGGCTCATCGCATGGCAACTATACCACAATAAAGCCGTTTTCAGTAGTAGCTACGTCAGCTATCTATTGCCAAAATAGTGCTGTTACTTCAAAACCTTAGACATACAGCCATAAGCTTTGTGTGTGTGTCTGCAAGGCATGCAGAATCTTAGCCCTTGGACCCAAGATCAAACCCACATCCCCTGCAGTGAAAGCACAGTCTTGACCACTGGACGGCAAGAGGCGTCCCCAGAAATAAGCTTTTATTGTTGGCACACCTGGGCGAGTAGGGCAGGAGGCTCTGCTCGTGCAGGCTGAGTGCGCTCGCCTCTCTGAGGGTCAGGCAGCTGCTGGTCCATCTGGACTCACCGTGGCTGGGGTGACAAGACCCCTGGTGCTCCAGCAGGCTGGCATACACACGCCTACGATAATGGCAGGGGCCCGAGAGGGAGGTCCGGCTCCCAAGTCCGCTTCACATCTGTGCTTGCCTAATTACCTGGCAATCCTGCTGTCCAAAGCAAGTCACAGCACTGCGCCCAGATTCCAGGGGTGAGGAGACAGACTTCTCTTTCATGCAGAGACTGCACTGGCATATAACAAAGGGTGTGGATGCCAAGGGGATGAAGACTGGGGAGGCATCACTGCAACCTGCCAAGGCACTTTGGCCAATCTACAAGGCCAGACAGAATAGACCTCTTGGATGGTCCGTTATAGTCTAAGACAGAGAATCTGGTTGAGAAAGAGGACTCTCGTGCCTTCAGGACATCTTCAGGACATTCTGCCTAAGCAGGCATGTGAGTGCTGATGGCGGGCACGAAGGACCCGATACTCTAATCTCTTCCAACTGAATATCTAAAATTTTCTTCCATAAAGTCTTGGCCTCTTCTCATAGTGCGTCTGAACCCTGGTTCCTAGGTGTCCGTTGAGTGGCTCTCAACACCCGAGCAAACTTCCGTGCCACACTTCGAATCTACACAGCTCCTTCTGAGTTAAGAAGCCTGCAGCTGCTACCCTGTTCTCTCACTGGACTCTTAGCAGCTACTTCCTGCATCTCTGGGTCCTTAGAAACGGTGCAGATACAGCTTTCAGGTCTGCAGTCAGCCGCGGCCCCTTCCGAACCATCCCCAGCCATTGTCATCAGACCAGCGTTTCCCCACCAGAGATGTCCCTGCAGACATTAAGCCCAGTAGGAGATATGCCATAGCTGCGGATGAAGAAAATCAATAAATACAACGTGGGGTGTTAAGAGCTACCTCAGCAGCAGCAAGTACGACCTTGTCCCCCAACTCCCCAGGCATCCAGGGCCAAGACCACTGCCTGGCGTGGACAGTCAGTTAGCACGGCCTCTAGTGACCTCTGAGGAGTGTCTTACGTTCTCACCAAAACACTGCCCTGAATACGAGTGAAAGTGCAAGCGTTACGCAGTCGTGTCCAAATCTTTGTGACCCCACGGACTGTAGCTCGCCAGGCTCCTCTGTCCACGGGATTCTCCCGGCAAGAACACTGGAGTGGGTTGCCTTTCCCTTCTCCAGAGGCTCTTCCCAACCCAGGGATCAAACCCAGGGCTCCCGCATTGCAGGCAGACCCTTGACTGTCTGAGCCACCAGGGAAGCTTGCCCTGAATGCAAGACAGGTGTCAAAACTCAACCCAGTGGCTGATAAGCTCCAACCAGCCATGACGCTGGCCCTGAAGCAGAGGAGGCAGGGGTCAGAGTTGGTGGAGTTAGCCTCTTAGCCATTAACCGTAACCCTAACCCAGACAGGCCCCATCCTCAGGAGCACATGGACACTTAGCTGGATGCATAGAGAGGCTTTTATACGTGAGATGTAAAGGTAGACGGCGCTTTGGACCATTTACATCAGTTGAGACTGCAGAAGGGATCTGCGAGACAGGAAAATCAATGAACAGCATTTGTATACAGAGAAGAGCTCTTGAGCCACAATAAAAACACGTATATTAATGGAAGGAAAGGATAAGAATAAACCCTCCCCTTCCCCCGTGGCTACAGATGGGAATGCCCTGCCTCTCCTCATGATGCTATTAACCATCAACTGCATTTGCACAACACTCTATAATTTACTAAGACTGAGGCTCACAGCCAGTTATGCATGTTTATGACTCCCATTTTCTGGAATAGGAAGCAGACAAGGGAGTTACCATTTGCGTGAGGAACCGGATTCCGCTTTTCTGATCAAGCCTCCCATTCTCTTTGCCGCAGCCCAGCACATCCACCCACACTTCTGTCCAACCACCCTCTAGGACCAGAGCTTTGAGATGCCTGGAAATATGCTCTGCTGTGCACCTGGCCCAGGCCTGCACCACGGGTCTAGAATCTCTGATCCCCGCTAAGGCTGATTAACACAAACAGCTCAGGACAGCAACTCGGAAGAAAGCCCTGGCCTCTGGGAGAAGAAAATACTGTACTGTGGCCGGGCACAGCCCAGACAAGAGGGAAAGAAATCAGAGGCCAGGGGATGAGATGAAGAGCCCAGGCTTAACCACAGATGCTGATTATAACAAGACTCCAGGAGCGATGCCTCCCCAGAGACTGTGAGGGGCAGAGAGACGGAGGGGTGGGCCGGGCTGTGTCGGGGCGGGCTTGTAAAGTGGTTCTGTTGGGCTGGGACCAGGGCAAGAGGACCCTACAGGATGAGTGACCAGGAGGGATGGAAGGAGTCTAAGGCCCCTCAGTGGGCCCAGCACCCCTACCACCTGCAGCACAAAGAACGATGCAACTCAGAATCAAGGCTGGTCTGGGGCAATTTTTCTTATAGAGACGTTGTTATAATGAAGCCTTGATTCGGGAGACATGGTGGCATTTGTCCCTCACCTTCATCCTCACACTGTCCGCTCTTCTGTCCCCGTCCCCAGCTCATGGCAAGACCCACAGCATCATTTGTTGGGGTGAGTGGCTGAGGTGGTTGGCCCATTTACTCAGAGCCTGGCAAAGCCACAGAAGATGAGACAGAAGCACCGTCTAGGAACAGCTGCCAGGAGACGCCGTGCAGCCTGGGCAGGCAGCAGCCAGGCAGAGGCAGGGGCAAGGCCACAGGTAGACAGATGGGCACAGAGGAAAGGAGAGACTTCACATCCACCAGCACCGCCACGGGGTCAGCAGGCTGCCGTTGAGAACATGAGCCCCAAAACTAGGAGGGTCAAGCAGGGGAGCCCTTGGCCCCAGTGTCAAAGGGCCTTGCAAGCCTCCCGTGAGAATCCTCTGTGGACCTCTCGGCCTGAGGGGCCGTGCTCCCAGCTCCAGGCCCCTGCTCTCCTCCTCCAGCCAAAGGCCATTCCTCTGCCCCTGGGCTTGCAAAACTAGCACACTTATTGTTGGCTGAGAGCCCGTGGAAGGGTGACCTCACTTCCCTTGCTCCAAAATGGGCTACCTGGAGGCTGGGAGAGCTGAACAGGCCAGAGTCAGAGGGAGGGAGGAACTCCTGTGTCTGGACCACCTGACATCTCTCAGCACAAAACACATCGTTTTCCCCAATCTAAGCAGCAACTCTGGGAGATATAACTAATTCCACACATTCCACACACGGCAAACCCAGATCAGATGGGCTAAGTGAGGACACATGTACTAAGTCGCTTCAGGCATGTCTGGCTCTTTGTGACCCTATGGATCTGGCGCACCAGGCTCCTCTGTCCATGGCAAGAACACTGGAGTGGGCTGCCCTGCACTCCTCCAGGGGATCTTCCCAACCCAGGGATCAAACCTGCCTGTCTTGTGTCTCCTGCATTGACAGGCGGGTTCTTCATCGCTAGTGCCACCCGGGAATCCCCATGGTTTAGCTGCTTATCCACAATTACCCACTCAGAAGCAGGATTCCAAGCCAATTCTTTTTCCTATTGTTATTCTCATTTTTAAATTTTCTTTTTCTTTTTTGGCCTCACCATGCAGCATGGCAGACCTTAGCTCTCCAGCCAGTTCTCAAACCCACACTCCCTGCACTGAACGGGCAGAATCTTAACCACTAGGGCATCAGGGAAGTCCCTGTTATTCTCCTTTTTTAAGCTACAAACAACACTGCCTCTAGAGTGTTCGTGAAATGCCCCTTTGACCATTGGGCTCTGTTTAAAGACATCAGAACAGCTCTCCATGTGCCAAAGGGGTGCAAGTTAGGGAAAGGGGCTGAGTGCCCAAGAACCTCTCCTGCCATCTGCTGGGCACCCACCAGGAGCCAGTGCAAATGCACAGAGCACAGAGGTGAGGAAGGCCCTGCCTCACCCCAGAGGTGAGCCACCCTAAGGGTCGCCTTGGGCGGAGGGTCCCTTCCCACAGGCCCTGTGGGAAGATCCGTACCTGGGCTGGGCTGCATTCTTGTGCCAGAAGTCAGTGATTTCACTGAGCACCTGTGATGTGCTTGGCAGTAATTAACTCGTGAGTCCTCAGAGAGATCAGCAGAGCTATTAACTGGGAAATGCGAAACTAAGGGGCGGGACCTGACTTAGACGCCGTGGCTGGCTCCACTTCCACTCTCTACGCCCCCGTCACCTCCTGCATAGAGGGAGGGCAGCATAGTGCTCTCACGTGAAGCTGTTGTGAGGACTGGATACGCTGTGTGGTGCGCTAAGTCGCTTCAGTCGTGTCCGACTCTTTGTGACCCGACGGACCATAGCCCGCCAGGCTCCTCCGTCCATGGGACTCTCCAGGCAAGAATCCTGGGGTGGGTTGCCCTTCCCTTCTCCAGGGGGTCTTCCTGACCTAGAGGCACTTGGGAAGCCCCTTAATTAAGTTAATAAATGCGAATACTGAAAATAGGACAGAAAACATAGTGAAAACTAAATACACAAATATTACACACTGCATCACACGCACACACTCGCTGCATAACACACACACCACACACTGCATCACAAACACACACACACACACACTGCATCACAAACACACACTGCATCACACGCACACACTCGCTGCATAACACACACACATCCACAGTGGAAACCAGGCAGTGGTCCATTGCCTGCAGCCAGAATTCTCAGTTTTGTTCTGTAGGTCCTTTACTTTCTAGATGTGTCCTTGGGAGACCTATACAAGGTCTCTGAGCCTCGGCTCCACCCCTGTAGAAGGGGGCGGATAGAACCCCCTGAGTCAGGGGCTGCTGGAGGAACCAGAACATGCACAAGCATTGTCTGCGATCCACCGAGTGCTCGCAGGTTCTGTTAACGCTGCGGAGGGGCATGAAGCGTCAGGGTATCCCCGACTCTCAACCTGGGACAAGCCAGAAGTTAGTTACAGCTTGATGAGGACAGAGGTGTGGTGTCCTCCGCCACCCTGACCCTCAAGCACAGGGCGCGCTAGAGCCCAGGCCCTAAGGATACGTTGGTGTCCCCTTCCTAGACGGAAGAGCTCTGTCCCCTTCTCCCTAAAGGCCTTCTGCATCCCACCGTGAAGTGAGGGGTGGAAGGGCTAGCGGCTGAGAGACAGAACCCTGCACGTCACAAGTCAGAACTTCTGCCGTGGATCAAGGTGGCCCAAGCGGGAGCTTACACAGGGGATCCACCAGGGAGAGGAAGAGGTGTCACTGCCCAGGGAAGCAGCCCCCAGTGCAGCAGAGACGGAGGCCACACACCAGCAGCTGAGAGCGGCAGCCCAGCCCTCGCTCTCTGCGGGGCAGATGAGGTGACGCCACAGTCTGGCAAATACCAGTGGGGTCATCAGAGCCTACAGAGAGAGATGTGGGGTGCCTGGGCTGTGACACCGGACGCAGGGGCTGTAACCAGGCAGGGCCAGAAAGAGGTCTGATCCGTGGGTCACTGCGGCGGGAAGGACACCTCCAGACAGCCTGCATGCTGCCTGCGGCGTGCTTCCTTCTTCGGGCAAATGGGCTGGAGCCACTGCTGGTTGAGCGGAGCCGTGAGGTGAGGAGACAGCCAGGACCCAGCAAGTCCACAGAGCTGGCTCTGGGATGGATTCATCCTGGACAAATGGAAGTTCAAGTATTTGAGCACAAACACCAACTGCCAAGAAAAGATAGGCGAGACAAGGCTGAGCCGCATTTTGTGTCCGAGCAGAACTCCAGGGACTTCACCAGCACTGGGTGCAACACGGTGAGCCGAGAGTGCTCGATGCAGCCACCAAGCCAGCAAGTCAAAACGGGGCCGGAAGCAGCAAGAGCAGCGGTCCGGGCAAGGGAATGGGCCGGGGGCAGGTCCCACGGCCAAGCACCGAGGCCCAGACACACAGCGCCTGCGGGCCTATGGGGTGGTGAAGGCCCCTGACGCCACTCCACGTGGAGGACAGCTGAGGAGCCCGGGGCTCGGGGCCTGTCTGGGGGCTGTTTCAGGGGGCACTCGGGGTGGCGGCATGACCAGCATGGAAGAGGACGGGCATCTTCTCAGGGGAGGCTGGGTTAAAAGGCCTCTGGGTTTATGCATAAATCCCCTCCAGTTCCCAGAGGCCAATCCAGAAGTTTCCTTGCCCTCCTTCCCAGCCACAGCTCCCTGTGCCACATGAGAAGAGATCCCCTGGCTCCCAGTGCCCAGGGGATGGCTCACTTCACGGCCAAGGAGCCTCCACAAGGCAGCGCCATGGCTGGAGCCCCCGGGCCCACACTTCCCTCCTCTTCCTCCCCCCTTAGTGCTGATCGGCGTGGGCACTGAGACGTTCCTCCGGGGACAGTTCAAAAGCCTGGCTTTCTACCTGCTGTGAGTATGTGTGCACGGGCCCCTCCCTGCCAGTATGTTCTCATCCAGCTTACCCCAATCCTTCTGCAGAGACCCACCTCCAGCACCTCCCCTATCCCACACGAGCTCCATTCTGTACCAAAGGCGAAAGGAGTAGCGGGGGCTTCTGGAATATCCTCTTGTTTGGAAAGGACTTTAGACAGATCATCCCATAAACCAACCAATCAGCATTCCACCCACCCATCCATCCATCCACCCACCCATCTGCACATCCATCTATCCATCTCATCAATCATTTCTTTATTCAGCAAACATTAAGCAAGCTCTTTTTTTAGAGAGATGGGAATCAGTTCGAAGGACTCTCTATTTGAGCTCCTCTATATGCCAGGCATATAGAGTTAAATGTCAAATGTTTTATTTACATTATGTCCTTTACCTTTGCCACAGTTATAGGAGAAGTGCACATTATATAGTCTGTTTTGCAAATTAAAAGAACTCAGAGGAGTAAGCAGCTCAGCCCACGTCACCAAGCCCAAGACCAGCAGGGCCCAGAGTCATCCACCTGGGTCCCTTCAGTTTCTCAACCTCTGCCTTTCTCCTCTGCCAGTTGCCTCTGCAAACGACCCCTAGAGGGAAAAAAAAACTGTGCAGGGGTGAGGGGAGCCTGGGGTCCCTTCCCTGCCGGTTCTGCCAGCTTCTCAGCAGGCCATCTTGAGGGGTGCAGCTCACCAGGCCGCACCCTCCGCCCCCGCCTGCCCCCGTCCACACTCGCCCGCATCACTGCGCCCTGGTCTGTGTCTAAGGAGGGCAGCCTCCTTGGTTTGCTGTTAATACGTGGACCACACCCATCAGCTCGCAATCCCAGTCCACCCTCCCGGTCCATCTCCACTCCACCACCTCAGCCACTTAAAACTAGGTCCTTCTGACAACCTTCAGCGGGTCCCACAGCCTCCAGCCTACACTCCTTTGTCATCGTCGGGCCTCTGCCTTCTTTCTTATCCCTCAGTTTATACTCCAGGAACTTCTGACTCTTTCTCAAACTCACCCGTGTCACCACCCCTCCAAGCCGTTATTCCATTCTGTAGAGCACAGGAGAGCCTTCCCAGTCACTCCAGCATTCCCAGAGCCTGGCATTTTCCCCCGCATTCCCCCCGAGCCTGGAGCCCCTGCCAGACAGAGTGGCTTTCCCTGGCCCCGAAGGCCCTCCCTGTCTCCTTGAGCCTGTCCCCGGGCACTGCGTGTGTCCTCCTGGAGCCCAGAGGCAGGGCGGGCCTTCCTCCTGTCCACATGGCTGCCTCGCTCACCCACAGTCCTGGTGACCCTGGGTGGGTGGATATGCCTGCCAGTGTCCCAGCAGCAGTGTGGGGCCAAGGTGGTCACGCCTGCCGTGGGCCTCACCACCCTCTGGGCCCCGGCCTCCACCCCACGCCCACTGCTAAGGCCCAGCCCAGCACAGCACAGGGCCTGGCATCCAGGCAGCTCCTAGTGGCTGCTGGCTGGATGGCAGGATGCGGTCACGAAAGTCCCGGTCCGTCGTTCAGCTATGCACAGAAGCCCAGGAGGCCAGGGCGCTGTGAGCAAACTCCCAGGGACGTGAAGAGTGTCTGGCCTCCCTCACCTGTCTGCACACAGGTTCACAGGAGCCGCCGTCTCCGTGAGCGAAGGGGCCTACTTTGTGGCTCAGCTGCTGTCCGTCTGCTTCCAGTAAGTAGCCTCTGGAGCTCCCCCGACACCCGCAGTCCCAAACACCCCAGATGCCTCCACCCGTGAGCACGCAACTGCGAAGTGTTCCGCTCCCGACCCTGCAGTGAGCCCCAGCCCAGACTTGGGCTCGGCTCACGGGGCTCAGTGGCCCCCTCCACCCTTCCCCCAGCCAGGGAGGGGACTGACACCCCCGTCAGGGCCTGACCCCGCCCAGAGTGCCCTTGCAGAGCCGTCCGCATCCTCCGCAAACACCGCCAGCGCCCCCGCCGTCCGAGTCGGCCGCCAGGGGCGCCCCACAGAAGGCCCGCGCGCAGCGGGCGGAGCTGGGTTTGAGCACCTACTCTGCCTTCTGCCAGGACGCAGGGGCGAGTCCGGGCCTTGGCCTCCAGGCCCATTTGTGGGGCAGGACGCAGACCCGGCAGGGTCCTGGGAGGCCGCGTGGCCACAGAGGCCTGTGCCTCTGCCCACTCGTGCTCAGCTCACAGGAGCTGTGGTCGCTGCGGCCGAGGAGTAATGCTGGACCGCATTCCCAGAACCTACACCGTTGTGTCCCTAGGCGGTCCGCGTGAAGAGTCAGACTTCAAATCCAGCTGTCCTGGCATCTTGCAAGGCTACTGGCTGCCTCCCAGGGGCACTAGTCCTGAGCAGAAGTCTTCCCCCATTTCTGCGGAGCACCACTGCTAAGGGTCCCTTGCAGCTTCTCAGGCCGGGCAGGGTGTTGCCCTCCCCCTAAATGGGCATTCTGCCCTCTCCGGACTTCCTCCATCCCCACCCTGGGTTTGTAACAAAATAATGACCACCAGGGGGCACCAGTGGACCATGGCACTAGGCTCTGGTCCCTCATATCCCAGCCTTGCCATTCTTGCAAAGCAAGCCTGGGCTGTGTGCAAAGCCTGGCTTCAGGCCACTTCAGAGGGTGAAGGAGGAGGAACCAAATGCAAACACTAACTTCCTTTGCAACTTGGAGGGAGCATCCTCAAGGAAACCTGCGCAGCATCAGACCTCTACCAGGCCCGTGTGTGGTCCCTGCATGCCAGTTAACAGAGAAGCCCCTTTAGGCCGATGCCATCTCATGTCTAGGCAAGGTCCCTTTGAGCAGGGTGCAGCTAGATTCCAGCTCGGTCGCCCACGTGTCCAGTACAAAGCACAGCCCTCCAACTGTCGCAGCCGAGGGTCCGCTGTGCCGCACACCTTCCCCACCACACCGGGGGCTTCCCAAGGTGCCCCTGAGGCGCCTGCTCCTTCCCTCCGCCTGTGCAGCCTCCTGAGAGCATTTATCTTCCTCCCGCTGGACCAGACAGCTGTGGCTGCACGGCCTTTCAGAAAAACTGTTGGAGATCCTCTGGAGAGGCTCAGGCAAGGCCCCCTAACTGTGAAACCACAGTGAGGAGTTCAACTCCTGGGAGGAGTTCAACCAGGGGCCGCTGCCGAGAACACTGCTATAATGGAACCCTACCCCAGACTCTGAGGGCTTTTTACATTGCAGGGACTTTTCCGGGCGCCTCCCTACTTCCTGCCAATCCTGGACTTCCTCCCCGCAGGTGTCAGCCAGGATCCCTGGCTTACAGAGCGAAAGAGAAGGCGCGCTGGCTGGGCTGCTTCCAGAGATTCCTGGCCTACATGCTGCTCTCGGTGGCCTGCTTCCTCCACCCTGTCCTGGTCTGGCATGTGACCATCCCAGGTAGGTGCTCCGGGAGGTGGTGCAGGCAGGCAGACTGCGGCCAAGGGCAGGCCCTGAGTCCCAGGCAGGCGCTCCGGGACGTGGTGCAGGCAGGCAGACTCCGGCCGAGGGCAGGCCCTGAGCAGGAGGCTCTGAACCCCTCTCCAGGGCCTCCAGTGATGCTGCGCCCCACTGGCCGCTTTCCTGGCATAGATCGTCGGCATGAGGAATTGATCAAGAGACAGGAATGTCCCAGGAAACGCATTTTTCCTGTAAATGTCCAGAGGTTACACCCACAAAAGCGAACTGACCTTTTCTGCAATTCCTGTGTATGATCTGAGATTTCAGAGGGAGCAAGGCGATCACTTCTCCATCCAAACCCTTGTGTCTCCTTAGCCACCACCCATTCAGGTCCAAACTCCTCAGCCTGGTTTGAAAGGCACACTCAACAGGACCCCCAAAGGCCCTCGAACCCCTCTTCTTATCCCCCTCTACTCACCCTGCTAGCCAGCCCAGTTTCCTGACCTCAGAAGCCAGAAACGGATGCTTCCACCACCTGAATTTCAATGATGACTTTTTCTGCTGGGACGCTTCTCTCCCCTCCCTCGCTGTGAAAACCGCACCTCTCCTCAATACCCATGTAAAATGCCAGGAAGCTGACTGCCTTTGGAAACGAGGTTCAAAGGCAGAGCCTCGTCTCAGGGCCACTCCAGGCAGCCTTCAGTAGAGTCAGACTCAGCACTGCAAAGGTCAGAGGGAGCCACAACCTCCTAGCTTTAGAGAGCGTGAGATACACAGGAGGCTCTGGCCCTGGCAGGCAGGAGCGCCACCTTCACGCCTCCCTCTCCCAGCAGGAGACAGACGGGCCTCTGGCCTGGAGGCTGCGTGAGGGGCCAGGAGGGGCCTGCAGCCCCCGAAGGGCTTCGCAGCTTCCTGGGCATTTACTGGCAGCAGATGGTGGTGGAGGAGGTTGTCCCCACTCCTGGGATAGAAGGAAGCTCTGATCCAGCCTAGAGTCCAGGTTCGCTGAAGGCACTGCAGGTCCAGACGCAGCAAGCCAGCCCTGAGAGGGAGGCCGAGCTCAGTGCAGGGAGGGCAGGCGAGAACGGCACACGGGTCAGCTTCCTACACGAAGAGGCCACAGGCACAGGGCCTCCAGGCTCACGGGCGCCGTGAAGACCCAGCACAGACTGGCCCGCTGACATCCCCCGCTGGCCAGGCAGCAGCCTGCCACAGGGCCTGAGGTGGGTGGTGAGGACAAGTTAGGTGTGTGGGCTGGAGCACTGGGGGCCGCCTGCGTGGGGACGGTGGGCATCTGGCTTTTCTCGAGGATGTGTCCAGCATCCTGACCTCCCAGATCTCTCCCAGGCTCTATGCTCATCATCACTGGTCTGGCCTACTTCCTGCTGAGCAAGCGGAGAAAGAGCAAAGGTGCCGCGGAGGCGCTGGCCCCCCCGGAGCAGTACACAGACCCCTCCGGCAGCGTGGTGAGCACCACCGGCTCTGGGGACACCGAGCAGACCTACACCTTCCACGGGGCCCTCAAGGAGGGCCCTGGCTCCCTCTTCATCCACGTGAAGAGCATCCTGAAGGGGACGAGGAAGCCCAACACCCTGCGGCGCCCAGACACCCCGGCGGAGCTGCCTCTGGAGCCAGCTGGCTCGCAGGCCAGGAAGAAGCAGGTGCAGTTTGAGGACAGCGTGGTGAGAATCAGCCCTGCGCTGGCAGAAGGCCCGGACAATGGGGACAGTGAGCCGGAGGAGACCACCTCCGACACCACCCCCATCATCCCACCCCCCGAGGCCCCACTCTTCCTCTCTGCCCTCGCGAGCCCCGGCCTCTTCTGAGCTGCTCTTTCCAGGCTGGGGGATGCTCAGCAAGGAGTCTGCACAGACAGATGGTCCTGCCAAGAATTTCCTGGTGTCCAGGGCCTCTCGGGGGAGCTCAGAGTCTTCATGGGCCAGCTCTTCAGGGGTTACCAGACATCCCCATGGTGGCTGGGCCTCTGGGGCCACTGGGCAGCAAGACAGGTCCTGTGGAGACCACAATGGCGGCACAGAGGATGCTCATGCTGCCTCGAGCCCTCACAGGTTCCTCCCTCCTGGACCCAGACCAGAGAAGTCCTGGTGCTTCCCTGAAGGAGAGCATCACTCCCACCTCACACGAGGCATCAGCCCGGAAGTCCTGGGGCTTCTCCGGCTCCTGACACCGGGTCCTGCGCTCTGCACCGGCACGGCCCATCTCCTCTCTGGCGCACACCTCAGCTCTGCAGGCCCAGCGGTGCTCTGGCAGCTTATGCATCTCAAAGCAGGTGTTGACGACCGCCACGGTCCCGAACTCCAGCTGAGAGTGTCCAGGGCGGGAAGCGGGGAAGGAAGGCAAGGTGGCAGACCCCCGGGGTGGAGCAGCGCCGAGCAGCAGGCCGCACTCTCTGCGTGCTCCCTGCTGACGCCCGGCTGCAGAAGTCACAGAGCCACTCAGGGAGACAGTGCAGCCCTGTGCTCACTGCAGGGAGAGCTGGGCTGGGAGGCCGATGCGCATTCCAGAAGCATCGCTGAGGGCGCCCTGTATCCCCACCACATGGGTTCTCAAGATTCCAAGCAGATGATGTAAGCTAGAAGAGACTGTGAGCCAACAATCTTCGGCCGTGAACGCCAACAGACAGGACAAGGCGCCCGCTGTGTGCAGGGGCCCCCCGGGCGGCGCCTTGCAGACTCACACAGCATGGAGACTCGGCTCTGGCCTGCTCGGTGACTTAGGTAGCAGAACAGGTGAGCAATGTATGTTTGTTCAAAATGGGAGAGAAGGAAGAGCAAGGGAAGGAGGGAAGATAGGAGAGTGGGCAGGCACCACAGGGCCACGGAAACGAGCTAACCCAGAATGCGCAAATAAAGTTGGATCACACATCCAGTTAAGGAAACTGCAATACGTATTTCCAAAAAGTGTTCTGTGGTCCTCCAGGTGGTTGCAAGGCTGAATAGACGTGTTACTCTTCATAAGCAATCTTAATTAATGAGCAATTGTATTATAATGCTTTCCCATTCATGTGCGTGAGTAAACACTAGGGTTCTGCAGAATAAACCCTAGAGCACATGCTTTGAGGTTTAGGTAAGAAACATGTGCTTATTCTTGTACACTTTTCCACATTCCCTACAACTTATTACACAAATGTACGGAAATAGCCAAGCAGGAGCTGGCATCAGTGTGGGCCAAACGCAGCAAGTATCCCAAACAAGTAGACTCCTTCCTGGGGTGGGTGGGGTG
>SJYG01000059.1:4203104-4222444 GCA_006410535.1 Litocranius walleri | reverse complement strand
GTGGGTGGGGTGGGAATAGTTCTTCTGTAAAACCAGGTGAGAAAGGAGACTCTCATGAGCCCTCAGAGGCGGAGGCTGCAGCGTTGTTTCTTTAGCCGCCACCAAGGAGGAGCTTCAGGAGTCACTGTCGGGGAGAATGAGTAATATGGATCGTGCGTATGTGTAGCAGGGATTGTGCTGGGTGCGTAACAGGCCAGGGTCCTCAGGCTGGCCTGCTGGGCACCCAGGGAGCCCAAGTGGGAAGGAGTTAAGGTCCCCACCTGTCATGGGGGTGGGGGCAGAGGTAATGGGCAGAGACAGCCTCACTGCACAGGCCTCTGGGGCCACGACGCTCCTGCCCCCTTCTCAGCCCAAGTCAGCTGAGCTGGATCCACGACTTGGTCTCAGTAAGCAGCTGGGAAGCACAGCCTCAGAGCCTTCAGACCCCGCTCGTAAACAGCTCAGTTTATTAAGAGATTTTAATAGACGTCTGCTACGGCATCGTGCGTGAGGCGGGCTCTGGGCGCTGCGGGTGGCATTCTGAAACCTCTAGGTGTCCTGGGGGACTTCCCTGGTGACTCAGACAGTGTGCAACACAGGACACCCGGATTTGACTTCTGGGTCAGGAAGATCCCCTGGAGAGGGGAATGGCTGCCCACTCCAGTATTCTTGCCAGGAGAATTCCACAAACAGAGGAGCCTAGCAGGCTACAGTCCATGGGGTCACAAGAGCCAGACATGACTGAGGAACTAAACACTAGGACGTTAAGGCTTCCTGGTGCCTGCCATCCGCACAGGGATCCGCTGGGCCCGCTGTCCGCACAGGGATCCGATGGGCCTGCCATCCACACGGGGATCCGCTGGGCCCGCCATCAGTACAGGGAATCTGATGGGTCTGGAGCATTAGAGGCTTAGGTGATTATGAACTTACCTAGGTTAACAAGGTAAAGTTCTTCAACACTCTTCTTGCTGATCCCACCTCATCCTCCAAAACAGGCTTGGATGAGGTCATTCAGTAGACCAGAGCCCTCATCTCTGTCAACGGACCAGGCAAGAAAGTAGTGCCTTCCTCAAAAGCAGGCAATCGCCACGTCTCCATTTGATTCTCAGTCCAAAACACGAAGCCACACTCTTATCTACCACTGTCCTTATGAAGATGTCCTGATGTCCATCTTACGGAGAGACAAAGGCTGACCTTGAGGTGGCCTGCCCCACCTTCCTGCAGAAGGCAGAGCGTAGGTGAACAGGCCTGCTGGGAGCGGCGCACTGGGCTGAGGTGGGGGCGGGTGAGGGGCAATTCTTAAATCTGCCCTTAACACGTTGACTGACCTCCGCCAAGCTCTTCACCTCTCTGGTTCCAGGCTCCCCTATTAAGTAGGAATAACAGCACTTCTCTCAGAATAGGTGCAGAGTCTTCCAAGAAAGATGGGGAAAGTGCTTTTTCAGACTACGTATCACCCAAGTCAGTGTGAGTGCTTGTTCTGTGGGGCCTCACAGTGAGAGGACATCAGCAAGGCTTGTCTCCAGGGCAAGGCCGATGCAGGTCGCAGCTCCAGATTCCAGGGCTTGAGCCTGGAGAGGGTGCAGACACCACACTCCAGCTTCAGCAGAATTGAAGCAGACCCCGTAAGAGGAGCCATGCTCTGCGGTCGGTGGGCGGGGGGCCCAGTATTCTAGTCTCTCTCCCATCAGTCCTAAAGGAGTATTTTTTAACTTTTAAAATATCTTTATTGAGATATGGCTCAAGTACCATACAATCCACCAAAGTGTATAATTGAATGTTCTTTGTTATATTCATGATTGGATTTACTACAACCTAAGATAATACATTTCCATCCCCCTACGAAATGCCTGTCACTCATTAGCAGTCATTCCCCACCCTACTCCACTCCCACCCTAAGCAACCACAGCCCACCTTCTGTCTTTCTAGGTTTCCTGTGCTGGACATTCATGCATACGGAATCACATGATATGTGGTCTTTTGTGACTCGCTTCATTCACTTAGCATAGTGTTCTCAAGGTTCGTCCACGTCGTAACACGTTTCACTCTATCCCTTCCATGGCTGAACACTCCTATGGAGGCACAGCTTGCACTCATCTCTTGATGGGCTTTTGCGTTGTTTCCATTTCGTACTTATTATGAATAATGTTGCTGTGAACATTCTCATGTACAAGTTTTAGGGTGAGCATGTATTTTCATTTCCCTGATATATACCTGGCTGTGGAATTGCTTGGTTAGGTGGTAAGTCAATGTCTAACATCTTGAGAAACTGCAAAACTGTCTTGCAAAGGGGCTGCATCATTTTACCCCACCATCAACAGTGAATGAGGTTCTGATTTCTCCATATTCTCACCAACACTTGTTATTGTCAGATTTTTTTATTATAGCCATTCATTCATTATGGTTTTGACACGCAATACTTGATGGCTAATGGCTTGGGGCAACTTTCCACGTAATTATTGGCCATTTCTATACCTTCTTTCAGAAACACCAACCCAAATGGTTTGCCCTTTTTTTAATTGGACTATTTGTCTTTTTATTTTGAATTGTAAGAAAAGAGCTTTGAACGTATTATGGATACTAGACTTTTATCAGGTATGAAATGTCAAATATTTTCTCCTACTCTACGGATTGCCTTTGTTCTTTCTTGAAGTGTCTTTTGAAGCCTTTTCTCTCTCTCGCCTGCTTTTCCTAGCTGCCACCACCACCCAGCATCAACTAGAGTCAGAGCAGACATCTTGATCTTGCTCCTGAGTCGTAGAGAAAGCGGTCTTTCACCATCGAGTTTGATGTCAACTCAGATTTTTGTAGATGTCTTTACAAGGTTGAAGAAGTTTCTTTCTCTTTCCAAGTTGCTGAGCGATTCTATCATGAAAGGCTAGTGGATTCATCATGAAAGGCTAGTGGGTTCATCAGATGCTCGAGGGAAAACTGTGATGTGTAGTGAGGACTGGAGGGAGGGGCCCTCTGCGCCATCAGCCACCCTGGTGCCTGGAGCAGCTTCCGAGAGAGAGGGCTGAGAGGGCGTGAGCCACTGTGTCGGGGTTCAAATGCCACACACCCTCTCTGTTCTCACCAGGGTTTAATGGATTTTCTTGAATGCGCATTTCTCCATTTGCCATATGCCCTTAATACAATTTCCAGAGATCTTAAATAAGTGATACTTTTCGTTTCCCCAGCGAAATAGCTGGCTTGTAGGGAGAGTGTCCCCGAGTTCCTTATGCTATGCTGCTAGTCCCTGAGTCTCGTTCCGAATTGCGTGTGGCGCGGCCGTGAAGACAGGGCGGGTGTAGTCCGTGGAGGCGCGGTGCGTGTGGGTGCGGCCACTGGCCGTCGGGTGCACGGAGTCTAGTCTGGAGCCCTACCTCAGCTTCTCGCTGGCCATGTGGGCAGAGCTCATGGAATCCCTCTGAACCTCCATTTCCCCATTTGGAAAAAGGAAATAATAAGAGTACCTACCTCTAAGAACTGCTTGAGGGTTAAATATAAGGATCTAAATGAGGTAAAGCGCCTGGTTGCTGGCAGGGACTTACCAAACAGCAGCTCCAGCCTCTGAAGGCTCCTCTTTTAGAACAGGAGTGCCTAGACCATTCTGGAATCTTTTGCTGCCTCCCTGGTGAGCTTTGCTGAAATGTAGCTCTCTTTCTGCAGGCGTGTGTTACTGTCTCAAAGCCCCACCTACCCCTTTCAGCTCAGCGTGGAGTCCAAACCTTGCCAATGACATATATATACGTTCCAGGAACAGACTCGAACCTCTTTTTCTGGAGTTCTACCCCTCCACACCCTACTGTTCTCTCAAAGGAAATGTACTATTTTGTGTGTCCAAATGGGGGAACATCTTGCACCATCCATCGCCTGCACAGAATGTCAGCCTCTCTCTGCAAACTGGTCAGTCATCCAGCCTGCATCTTCCCCTCAAACTGGTCAGTCATCCAGCCTGCATCTTCCTCTGAAAGCCCTGGGGTCAGCTGGGGATTTCAGCTGCTGCCCTGTCAATGGAGACCCAGCTGTCTGGCCACTTGGAGAGGGGAGGAGAAACTCACATTCTTGAAAGACAAAGAAGCAGGGTCCCCAGTGGCTGGATGAGGGCTGCCCCCGTGGGATTTGTCCAGCTGTTTATTTTCTCATTGTCTAGAGAAGAAGAAAGAATTGATTAGTAAAGACCTTTGCACAAGAGGGAAGTGGATTTCTGAGAAGCCAAGTTTCATTTAAGGGGAACATTATGCTGTGAGTTTCATATCATGGCAAAAGTGAAAACAGCCTTTATAAAAGGAAGCTTCCAGGAAGCCAGGAGTGTGGTCCCACCGGGCTCTGCCGAGAAATGAGGTCATCTGTAAAGCTTCTCCCAGCTCCAAGCCTCAGCAAGGCCCAGCTGGGCACGTTAACAGGGAGTATGTGCCCAGACGTCAAAGCAGGTCCAAGGAAAATCCAATACTGAGTCTAAAGATAGGCTGTGTGGTTTGTTTGTTTGTTTTTAAAGCTAGATCTTCTGGGAAATTCGTAGAGTCTCTGAAGATAGAGAATGGAGATCTGGGTCAGGGGGAGTACGTGCTCTGACATGTACTGGGGCAGGCGCAAGAGCCCACCCAGTGAAATGCTTACCAGCTCACGGACACTGAGAGCCTTTGTGAGTCTCAAATCAAATTCCCCTTTAAAGAGAAGATGGCAAGCAAAGTAAATAGGCAATGCCTGTGATGATTCATTTGTCCCTAGACAACGGCCTCTGGCTGAGGCTGCATGCCATCCAGATGGGGCTGAGGCTGCCACAAGCCCACCATCGCTTCAGTTTCCAGGAGACCCAGCAAGATGTTACAGGTCCCAGGCCTCGGGTTCCCCTTCTCAGTGTGAACTACACCTTTTTTTTTGACCAGCAGCACCAGTATAAACTTAGAGGCCATCTGAGGAACGAATATCCATTAAGCTCCTCCTAGTGGGCTACGCACCATGTGAAGTGCTGGGCTAAAGGGATGAGCCCGGCTTACTGTCTCATCCCATAGATGATGTGTGGCTGACATGAGGCAGATATAAGCATTATGATGAAACTGCAGACAGTACTCCATGAGAGATGAACTCAGAGGGAGACCTAGAAAGGCAGATTCATGTTGAGCTTCAAAAGCACTAGCGTATCACCAGGTGCATCATTGTCTCTTCTGGGGAAAGAGAAGCATGGCAAAGTCCATCAGAATCTGGAGCCAGGAGATATGTTCTCCGTTCACAACAAAGAAGGTTTCTGTGCGGTAGAAAGAGCTCAAGGCAAAGAGCACTGTCAACAAGAAGGCAATAACAATGGGCAGAAATGAGGCCTGAGTGTGTGCGGGGCATTCAAGGTTCTGCAAGTCCGTCTTCTCTAATTCTTGAAGCCTATGAGGCAGGGTCTTTACAATTACACATTACAAATGGGAAATCAAAGCACGGAGAATTTAGTAACTTGCACACTGGCTTAGGAGCTGCTGAAGGACAGGGAAGCCTGGTGAGCTTCAGCCCATAGGGTCGCAAAGAGTCGGACACAACTGCATGACTGAGCCGAAAAGCTGGCTCACAGCTAAAGAGCAGCAGAGCCTGTATTCATCGCAGGCTCCAGAGCTGAGCTTCTTCAAGCCATCAGAACAAAGTCTTAGATTGGCCACAGACCTCATCAGCCCATGGCCTTGACCTTGCCCCATCCTCTGGAACTGTCTCCCCTGTGTTCTGAATGAGAAGAGTGTTATCCAGAAAACCCTAAGGTCCTTTCCATCTAAGTCCTCTGAGACTCATTTTTCTGTGGGGTGGATTGAGGGGAGGAAAGGAACAGGGAGGGATAAGGAAAGTTTAGGGAGTTTGGGCGGGAAGAGGCAGAAGGCCAACCCCCTCCCCCCCCCCCCCGCCTCCCACGGAGGCCTTGTTTACAGCATTTTCCACCCGTGTCTGCATGGCCGGGAGCACCTTCTATTCTGAGCACTAAACCCTCCCACCTCAATGCACAGCCTGAGCAAGGCAAGACTCCTGCTCAAGGCGCAATCAGTGCTGAGTTGCTCACCCGGCCAGAGGCCTGGCACCTCTGAGAGTTTCCCTGGTGCCTGATTGGCCTGAGCAGAGCCTGGGAGCTGTGCCAAGCCCTCCCACGTGGTCTGCCTCCAAGCTCAGAACAGAATTGCAGCCTCAGCAAGGTCTTCCCTGCCTCATGCAGCAGGTAAGTAACCAGTAGCTAAGTAAACAGCTCTCTGACACTTAAGAGAGATGCATCAATCCCCAGGCTACGCTCTGGTTTCCTTCCAGAGGCTTAGGTCTCTTTCTGCTCCTGCTTGCTGTGTTCCCAAAGAACTCTCAAACTACCGCACAATTGCACTCATCTCACATGCTAGCAAAGTAATGCTCAAAATTATCTAAGCCAGGCTTCAACAGTACATGAACCATGAACTTCCAGATGTTCAAGCTGGATTTTAAAAAGGGAGAGGAACCAGAGATCAAATTGCCAACATCCACTGGATCATCCGAAAAGCAAGAGAGTTCCAGAAAAACATCTACTTCTGCTTTATTGACTATGCCAAAGCCTTTGTGTGGATCACAACAAACTGTGGAAAATTCTTAAAGAGATGGGAATAACAGACCACCCGACCTGCCTCCTGAGAAATCTGTATGCAGGTCAAGAAGCAACAGTTAGAACTGGACATGGAACAACAGACTGGTTCCAAACTGGGAAAGGAGAACGTCAAGGCTGTACATTGTCCCCCTGCTTATTTAACATATATGCAGAGTACATTCAGAGAAGGTCACGGCAGCCCACTCCAGTACCCTTGCCTGGGAAATCCCGTGGATGGAGGAGCCTGGTAGGCTACAGTCCATGGGGTCGCAAAGAGTCAGTCACAACTGAGGGACTTCACTTTCACTTTTCACTTTCATGCACTGGAGAAGGAAATGGCAACCCACTCCAGTATTCTTGCCTGGAGAATCCCAGGGGCGGGAGCCTGGTGGGCTGCCGTCTATGGGGTCGCACAGAGTCGGACATGACTGACGTGACTTAGCAGCAGCAGAGTACATCATGAGAAATACTGGGCTGGACGAAGCACAAGCTGGAATCAAGATTTCCAGGAGAAATATCAATAACCTCAGATACACAGATGACACCACCCTTATGGTAGAAAGTGAAGAACTAAAGAGCCTCTTGATGAAAGTGAAAGAGGAGAGTGAAAAAGTTGGCTGAAAGCTCAACATTCAGAAAACGAAGATCATGGCATCTGGTCCCATCACTTCATGGCAAATAGATGAGGAAACAATAGAAACAGTGAGATACTTTATTTTCTTGGGCTCCAAAATCACTGTAGATGGTGACTGCAGCCATTAAATTAAAAGACACTTGCTCATTGAAAGTTATGACCAACCTAGACAGCATATTAAAAAGCAGAGACATTACTTTGCCAACAAAGGTCCATCTAGTCAAGGCTATGGTTTTTCCAGTGGTCATGTATGGATGTGAGAGTTGGACTATAAAGAAAGCTGAGCACCAAAGAATTGATGCTTTGAACTGTGGTGTTGGAGAAGACTCTTGAGAGTCCCTTGGACTGCAAGGAGATCCAACCAGTCCATCTTGAAGGAGATCAGTCCTGAATATTCATTGGAAAGACTGATGCTGAAGCTGAAGCTCCAATACGTTGGCCACCTGATGCAAAGAGCTGACTCATTTAAGATGCTGATGCTGGGAAAAATTGAAGGCGGGAGGAGAAGGGGACGACAGAGGATGGGGTGGTTGGATGGCATCACCGACTCTATGGACATGAGTCTGAGCAAGCTCCAGGAGTTGGTGATGGACAGGGAGGCCTGGCGTGCTGCAGTCCATGGGGTCGCAAAGAGTCAGACACGACTAAGTGACTGAACTGAGCTTGCTGTGTTCCACTCTCTAGGGTTTATAAATGGTTAGCAGGGAGGCCAGCCAGCACCGCCTCCCAAAGACCTCTTGCTCCCTTGAACCTGGAGCCCATGGCCAGAGACCCCCAGTTGCTGGTGGGGTCTTTCAGGCCTCAGGACCCCACGGCCACTCTTCCCATTTCTCAGCTTTGGGCAGCTCCCTGTGCTCGCAGCCAGGCTACTTTTCTCTAGCCGGGGTGCTCTCCCCATTGCTGAGAGCTTCCTCCCCAGCTCCCTGGTGCTCCACAGTGGACACTGCGCTCCTCAACTTCTCTCCAGCTGTTGACCCAGTTCACTCACCCCAGTGCAGTGACCCTGCCCCGACAGTGGGCTCTCCTTGTCTGCCGTGACTCCGTGGTTACTGCAGGCATGGATGGGCTTCTTTCCAGAGCCACTGTTGATCCCTCGCTTGCTGATAGAGCCTGAATTTCCATAGCTGATCTGCTTCCTCCCCTCTGCCAGTCATACGCTGGGTCACTTGGGTCCAGTCACCTGGGTCCATCCTCTGCAGGGCACTCATATCCCACTCCTGGACAACAAGAAGTGAGAGGCGGCCAGGGTGGCCCAATACCTTCTAAAAAAAGTTTCCCTGCTATTAACATAAGCCTCACTCGATCACACCCTTCCTCTCCTTCCATTCAATGTGGTTATGACTGCTGAGAAATGTAAGAACCATTTCCAAGTGTAAGGGGGAACTAAAAGTGTGAGGATGAGTGCAGAGATGGAAAGAACCTGGGTCCTTGAAAAGGTCTCTGAGACCTTCACTTAAACAACAATGGACCCCCCCATTCCTGGGGCTTTATATGGTGTAAGATAATAAAATCCCCTTTGTTTAGGTTTTTTGCTCCTTACAGATGAAAGCATCCCATGCTAGAGTGTAACTTACCCACACCCTTTGCTAGGTTTTGCATAAAGAAGATGTCCTGTATCAACCCCACCTCTCTTTACTCATGGACCAGATTGGGCCCTCATCCTGTTTTGGTAAATAAAGTTTTATTGGAACACAGCCATACCATTCATCTACAGGCCATCTGTGGCTGCCTCTGCTTGAGAGGTGGCAAGAGATGGCAGAGGCCACAAATGAGAAAATATTTACCATCTAGCCCACTCCTCAGTTAGACTCAGTAGCCAATGGAGAGGCAAAATGCCTCAAAACTCGCCCCAGATTATAGAGGCACATTAAAACGGGGAATCCCTGGAAAAGGAAGCACTGCCATGTTTCAGAGTGTCTTGAAATTCCGAGCATCAGGCCGTACCTGGCCACGGAGCCTGTCCTGAGAGGGGCGTGATTCATTTTCTGTGTCCATGTGGCTAAGCCATGGCGCCCAGCTGTCTGATCAAACACAAGTCTAGATGCTGCTGAGAAGGTATATTTTTTTAAAGATGTGATTAACATCAGTAGACTTTGAGTAAAGCATATTTTCCTCTATAATGTGGTTGGATCTCATTCAATCTTGAGGCTTCCCTGGTAGCTCAGGCGATAAAGAATCTGCCTGCAATACAGGAGACCAGGGTTCAGTCCCTGGGTCAGGAAGATCCCCTGGAGAAGGGGATGGCTACCCACTCCAGTATTCTGGCCTAGAGAATTCCATGGACAGAGGAGCCTGGAGGGCTACAGTCCATGGAGTTGCAAGGAGTCAGACATGACTGAGCCACACACACACAGCCAATCTTAAGGCCTTGAGGATACCTTAAGAGCCATGACTGAAGTTTCCTGAGGAAGAAACGATTCTGCTTCACGACTGCAGCATGAAACTCTTGACTGAGTTTTCAGACTGCTGGTCTGCAGATTTCAGACTCAAGACTGCTACATCAGCGATTACCTGAATCTCTAGCCAGTTGGCCTGCAGAAAAGATTTTGGACCTGTCAGCCCCCAGGAATTATTTATTGGAATTGTCAGATGAGCTACTTTCAATAAATAAATAAATCTCTATCCACCTATCACAATAGGATATATCATATAATATAATATAATATATATTTCCTCTTTGTGTTTCTCTTGAGAACTTTACTATACCAGTCATTCTAATTCTGCCTCAGGTGTAAGGTTGACATCTTAATTATTACAATGAGGGAGAGTTTTCAAAGTGAAAAAAAGAAACAGTTTCCAATGGACACACAGTTTAAGAAGTTTAGTAATTATAGTGTTGTCCTTTCTGAAGGGCTTCCCTGGAGGCTCAGATGGTAAAGAATCCGCCTGCAGCGCAGGAGACATGGGTTCAGTCTCTGGGTCGGGAACATCCTCTGGAGAAGGGAATGGCAACCCACTGCAGTATTCTTGCCTGGGAAATCCCATGGACAGAGGCTCCTGGGGGCTACTGTCCATGGGGTTGCAAAGAGTTGACAGGACTGAGCAACTCACACACACGCACACACACACACACACGTACATACACCCTTTCTTAAACAGTCAGGGCCTTAGTTTACAAAGTCTGAGAAGGAAGCTTGGGAATGGGCAGCTTCTGTCACTCCAGGGGCGAAACAGAGGTGGCTTTGATGGCAGGTTCAGAGGTAAGGTCAATTCAGCTGAAACTTCTTTTTAAACCCAGGGTTAACAGGTCAAGTCTGGCCAACTTGCCCCTTCCCCGCTGGGGATGTTTTCCATTCTTCGGGAAGCTGCCTGCTTAGAAGACAGGGTAGAGGAGGCCACTCTTCCCTGCAGGCACGGTAGCAGCCTCACTCTCTATGCCGGGGAATCTCTCCAAAGTGCCCGAGGAGGGTCATTTTGAAATTCACAGCCCGGGAGCTGGACAAATGGCCCTTGTTTGTCGAATGCTTTATTTTTCATCTGGAAGATGCCGCTTCCTTTGGCTGCTTAATATCCTGGCTTGAGGGAAGGTCCTGACACTCCTTAGTTCTCAGCCTTGAGTACCAGTCAGTATTTTGTGATTCATAGAGATTCTGGCTCCCAAGCAACACAGACTCTCTGTGGAGGGAAATCCTTAATAAAGATGCTCTCCTTTGAAAGGCATTGTCCCGTAAATCTTCCTGCCCTTATACTCTTTCAAGTCCAGCCATTGTGTTCAGTAAACAGTCTTGCTTTTTGTTAAATGAATCAAAACATTAAACAACTTTAAGTCATTTTCTATTATTAAAATTATGGTTACTATGAAAATGCAGCTTGTCCAGGAGTTTTGCATTGCAAGTTATTTTCATCCTATTGTTAAGATCTTATTAACTCCTGATCATTACAATATCCATTCATAGCAATCAACTTTCTAGCAACCCCATATTGTCAGCATCCTCCAGAGGCACAGCCACAGAGACGGTGGAAGAACATATGAGGTGTGGGTGAGTGGGGGGTGACGCAGGTCGGGGAGCCATGCGGAGGCAGGGAGAATCCACGGACGTGGGGAGATGTCCCTTCCTTAGCTTTCTGATTTGTACTGTTGGATGAACCAAAAAAAAAAAAAGTCTATATGTCCAGTGTCAGGAAGATAGGGAGGAGAGTGTGACAAGAAAGACCTTAACTGACCAACCAAGCAGACCTGTGCATGCTCTCTGCCTAGAGATGTTCATGCCATCCTTGTCCTCACATATGTTTTTCAGGCAGTTCTGGGTACATTTACATCCTCTTCTTGGGGCCAAGTGGAGAAAGGGCTAGAGCTAAGCAGTTATTTTTCCCCAAAGGAAATTTCAGCAGCAATCTCTAGCAACTAATATATCACCTTTTAAAGCAAATTCTCATCCGCCTAAGAAACCCAGTGCCTAGCACTTATTAGATCTGCAGCACGGGATGTTTCTCCAAAGTATAACTTAAAGGACAAATAATATGTTCAGTGTGTGTGCCCATTTAATGAGAAGGCTCTTATATGGCAAACATCAATGAAATGTATGTCCATCTGTAGAATAAATTCTCATTCTCAGCCTGCCCCTGGAATGGGTTGCAGAGTTCCATATATTAACCTGAAGTTATTATTTATATGCTAACAAATGGAGTTAATGAAAACTGTTTCATATAGGAAGGAAAAATAGATGGTATGCAAATTATTTGAAACATTGTCTGAAAACTGGCAAATCCTGCTGTACATTAAGATCACACAATGGGGTGACCTTGCTACTCAAGGATTCCGCCAAACTGAACAGGACCAGAAGTATTCTATAAGTGGGATCTTCCACTAATGGGTTCAATAAAACAGAACCCACTAAAGTAAAGAAAATCTACTTGAAACTAGATCTTACTGATCTCAATCAAGTACAATCATCCAGTTGTTTTCCAAACATATACATTCAAAATCTGCAGAATTTTTGAAAACTTGCTTTAAAAACTCACTTGTCCAGAGTCTTCTGTCAGAGAACGTAAAAGGGGAAAATCATACAAAGTCACCCACAAAAAGTCTTAGGAAATTACCCAGTCATTTTAATTCAAACTCCACTTTACTGTTTTAAAAGAATGGCTTTGAAAATCATCTTCATTGTTAATATTATTTACGTTAAAATGTATGTCTATTTTCTTTCAAGACTCAGAGGAATCTAAATTGACTCTTAACAGCATGTGATTATACCCAGGCTTTTTCATAACTCGCCTCTCAAAACACCAGAGGGAAGAAGGTAATTGCTCCGCCTTCTTGGAAGGGTGCCAAGAAGCTTCAGGGCGAGCCAAGTAGAGTGCAGCGCCCTGGGAGCGGCCTGATCTGACGCAAGAAATCACGGGCGTTTGATCAGACTTGGATTCCTTTCTGTTTCTACACTTACAGGTCAAAGATGAGTTTATTCTCTGTGGCTCCTTCTTGGCTAAAGCTGTTGGGTCGTGAGTGCTTCCCTTCGGCATATTGCGGGTCTTACAAGTCAGTCTGGACTGTTCACAAAATAAAGATTTTTTTTCTTTCCTAATGATTTTCTGAAGCAGGAATGCTATAAAAAATGAGACTGCCCAAGATAACAGGATAATGCCCTATTTCCTTATTGACTCCCAAAGGCCCCCTTTATTGGGACAATTCCCTGGGGGATGAAGTCTTCCAGAAAATTCTGTGGCCCCTGCTTCCCTGAGCCCCAGTCTTCCGATAGAGGCACACGCTTAGTTGCTGCATCTCCTTACCCGCTGAGGCATCAGGGAATCCCCTATAGGCGGAGATGCCGTCCTGCGCTCGTTCCCTGGCGGCACAGATACGACCATCAGGGCAACTGGGAGGCAAACAGATTCTATGACTTACTCACTCTGTCCCCTTGGATGGGGTAATGAGCCTCCTTATGTCTGCTTTCTTACCTGAATTTGACAGGCAGGAGAAAAAAATCAGTCCTACACCAAATGTTGATTAAACACCTTCACATTCCAAGCAGAGTTAGCATCTAAGGAAACAGATAAAATCTCCCTCTCTCAAGGATCTCATGATAAAGAAATGAAATACACAGCGTACGGGAGAGTAGTATGTGCGGGCGGGGACTGGCCTTTCAGATAGTGGGCAAGGGGAGACTGCAGAGAAGAGCGGTTTGTGTGTAGAACCTGAAGCAGGTGAAGGAGCGAGTCCTGCAGATGAGAGAAGAGCCTTCCAAGCTGGAGGAACAGCAAGGGCAAAATCCAGGAGGTGGGCGCGGGCCTGGCGTGTGCGAAGAAGAACAGAGAGAGGGAGGGGAGTGGGAGGAGATGAGGTCAGAGAGGCAATAAAAAGGGCAAGGGCATCCAGCGAGGGGTTGCACGTGGCCTGCCACCTGTTTTTTCAATAGTTTTATTGGAACTTCACCAGGGTCCTTTGATTTTCCTGCTATCTACGGATACTTCCAAACCACAACAGCAGAATTAAGTAGTTGTGACAGAGATCATTTAGCCCACAAAGCCTAAAATATTGACTATCTGACCCTTTACAGAAAAGACTCACCAACCTGGGGCTTAAACAAATAGTAGTTTATTTGGGGGCCTTTCTTGGCGGCTCAGAAAGAAGAGAGTCTGCCTGGGAGTCTAGAGAGGGCAGTGAAGGCATTGTGCGCAACTCCTGAGAGTTTTACTAAAGGCCCAGACTCCTTTCATCTTTGTGCTCCACCAGCTTTAGTACATGGACATGTTGTATCATAACCTCAAAATGGTTGCCAGTGTTCCAGACATTACGCGTTGTCCACGTTTGAGACAGAAGGGCAGGGAAAAGGGGAACCTACCTGCTCCTTCTATCAGGAAGCAAAAGTTGCCTTCACCCTCCAGCACAGTTTTCCCTATCTCTTAGCCCAAAAGAGGGTCACATGACCACTTATAGCTTCAAAGGAAGCTGAGAAAACTGTGCAAAACACTGTCGAGATTGACTTAGGCAGTAACTTTCAACCTGTTTTTGACTGAGGCCCACAGTGAGACACATATTTTATATAATAGCCTAATACACATAATGAATCACAAAGTAAATAAAATTTGGTGAGATACAACTTTCCATTTTTAAAATACCAGTCAAATCACCTACTAGCTGACCTTCAAGGTGCAGCGCTGAGCTGTAAGCACAGCATGAGACAGATTGCCGCAATGCTTTCCTAGGGGCGGCGCGGCGCTGCTCCCAACAGCTGGCCCCCTTGCTGCTCCCTCTCTGCTTCTCTGTCTCCCTCTCACCTCTTTTTGTGAAGTACTGTTGATTCATGATGTTGTGTTAGTTTCTGGTTTATAGCAATGTGATTCAGTTATATTCCTTTTTCTTATTCTTCTCCAGTACGGCTTATCACAGGATATTGAATATAGTTCTCTGTGCTACACAGTAGGACCTTGTTGTTCTTCCATTATATAATAGTTGTGTAGCTGCTAATCCCAAACTCCCAATTCATTCCTCCTCTATGCCCCCTCCCCTTTGGCAACCACAAGCCTGCTCTCTGTGTCTGTGGGTCTGTTTCTGTTTAGCAGATAAGTTCATTTCTGTCACAGTTTAGCTTCCACATGTAAGTGAGATCACAGGACATCTGCCTTTCTCTTTGGCTTACGCCTCTTAGCATGAGAATCTCTAGGCCCACCCATGTGACTGCAGATGGCGGCGTTTCATCCTTTTTAGGCCAATGCTCCGTCGCATGCGCTCGCCGCCTCTCCTTTCTCCCGCCACCTCTCAACGGATGCTCAGGCTGTCTCCATGTCTCAGCCGCTGTGAATGGTGCTGCCGTGAGCTCCCTGATGTCCAAGCCGGTTTTAGAAAAGGCAGAGGAGCCAGGGATCAAATTGCCAACATCCGCTGGATCATGGAAAAAGCAAGAGAGTTCCAGAAAAACATCTATTTCTGCTTTACTGACTATGCCAAAGCCTTTGACTGTGTGGATCACAATCAACTGTGGAAAATTCTTCAAGAGATGGGAATACCAGACCACCTGACCTGCCTCCAGAAACCTGTATGCAAGTCAGGAAGCAACAGTTAGAACTGGACACGGAACAACAGACTGGTTCCAAATAGGAAAAGGAGTACGTCAAGGCTGTATATTGTCACCCTGCTTATTTAACTTCTGTGCAGAGTACATCATGAGAAACGCTGGGCTGGAAGAAACACAAGCTGGAATCAAGATTGTCAGGAGAAATATCAATAACCTCAGATACACAGATGACACCACCCTTATGGCAGAAAGGGAAGAGGAACTAAAAAGCCCTTTGATGAAAGTGAAAGAGGAGAGTGAAGAAGTTGGCTTAAAGCTCAACATTCAGAAAACGAAGATCATGGCATCAGGTCCCATCACTTCATGGGAAATAGATGGGGGAACAGTGGAAACAGTGTCAGACTTTATTTTGGGGGGCTCTAAAATCACTGCAGATGGTGACTGCAGTCATGAAATAAAAAGACGCTTACTCCTTGGAAGAAAAGTTATGACCAACCTAGATAGCACATTCAAAAGTAGAGACATTACTTTGCCAACAAAGGTCCATCTAGTCAAGGCTATGGTTTTTCCTGTGGTCATGTATGGATGTGAGAGTTGGACTGTGAAGAAGGCTGAGTGTCAAAGAATTGATGCTTTTGAACTGTGGTGTTGGAGAAGACTCTTGAGAGTCCCTTGGACTGCAAGGAGATCCAACCAGTCCATTCTGAAGGAGATCAGCCCTGGGATTTCTTTGGAGGGAATGATGCTAAAGCTGAAATTCCAGTACTTTGGCCACCTCATGCGAAGAGTTGACTCATTGGAAAAGACTCTGGTGCTGGGAGGGATTGGGGTCAGGAGGAGAAGGGGACGACAGAGGATGAGATGGCTAGATGGCATCACGGACTCGATGGACACGAGTCTGAGTGAACTCTGGGAGTTGGTGATGGACAAGGAGGCCTGGTGTGCTGCGATTCATGAGGCCACAAAGAGTCGGACACAACTGAGCGACTGAACTGAACTGAACTGGTGCACGCTGAGGTCCATGTATCTTTTTGATAAGCCAAGGACTGGGATTGCTGGATCATATGGCAACTCTATTTTTAGTTTTTTAACACACCTCCTTACTGTTCTCCATAATGGCTGCATCAATTTTCCTTTTTTTCCTTTCTTCTCCTCTTTCTTTTTCTAAAGCAGACAGTGAGTACTGAGCTGGCACCTAAGAGTCTACACAACACACACCATAAGCGGCCTGGGGGCCAGATGCGGCGCCGTTGAACACGGAGGGAAAAGGTGATTCTTCTTCTGAAGCTCCTTGAGGAGGGACACTTGTGCTCTAGGTAAAATGGGGTTAGTAACAACCATTCCCGGGAGGTCGCGGGAATTGGGTGGGATCCCCACGGTAAAGCACCTACAGAGTGTCTGGCACACAGTGGGAGTGAGGGCCACATCAAGCTGTTCATTAACGCCAGTCATCACCCCAGGCTAGTCCTGGCCCTGAAGGTAGGTAGCATCAGCTTGATCAGCTGATCTCAAGTGCTGGAAAGCCCCAGGGAAATTATTTTACCTAGGTGCTCTGTTCACTTATCCTATTGGGCATGAATGAATGCTCAGAGATTGAGGGCTACGTTGAATTTTACTTACTGTTTGAGAAATATATATCCTCAGCTTTGGTGATGAGACCTTCGGGCTCTGCAGGAACAGAGATCCATGACCACAGGGGTGTGCTGAATTGGCAGAGGATGGGCTACTCTTCAAGAAATCAGGCTGACAGAGCTGAAAGATCCTTGGCCTGGTCATCTTTAGCTCCCTCATTTTTACGATGGGGGAACTGAAGAGTCGTTGCGACAGGGCAAGGTTATGCAGGAAGCCGATGGTAGAGCCCAATCTCTTTACCCCATATCCAGCAGCCCTAACTACAAGGATTAGTACAGCCTCCCTCAAATGGGGTCCAGAGGCTCACAGACTCAAATCTCAGGCTGATTTTTGCCTATGTGGGAACCTGTATTTTTCTAAAAGGTCTATATCACATTCTAAACTGGCCATATGACTCTAATAATATTAGGAACCACGGATTGAGAGGAAAGTAAAAGGATTCATGCTGGGGGGGAAGGAAGGGGAAGTCCCAAGGTCAGGAATGGGACGGTAGTATAAACAGAAATCGGAATTATTTTCGTCAACCCCTTCTCCATCCCTTCCACTCCCACACCCCAGAATTACTGAACTATTCGAGTTCCTCAAAAGGCCCTGGTCTTCTGTTCACTCTGCCCCCGCGCAGATAAATCCTCCTGCAGCAGGCGGTAACGGGCAGAGAAGTTATCTCCTCTTCATCATCTGAGGATGAGATTTCTTAAAGGCGGTGAAGCTCTGAGAGGCAACGCCAACCCTAAGCCTAAACTGCAGACGGTGGCCCTTGAGCAGAAACTAACATCGTTCGGGTTCTACTGATAACCTCCTCTGTCAGGACAGGCACACGAGGAACTGCGGGGCTGGCACAGCGACCTTGGTTGGAAACCCGAGTGCCTAACCCGCAGGGTTCCTGACCTTGGCCCGCACGCCTGATCCTGCCCACCCAGCCCGGCTGTTTCCTTCTTGAGTCTCCCTCAAGGCGCCCTCGGGGTGGTCCCGGGACACCCCGCACAGCCGATGCCCCAAACCCTCCCAAGGCGCCTCGGCACCTCCCCTACCTTCCCGGGTGTGCCAGGGGCTGGGCGGGTCCGTTAAGGTGACGTGACGCCATTGGCCGGAGCTGGGCGAGAGGGGCGGGGCGAGGAGGGCCGGGGCGGGGCGGAAAGGGAGTATGGGGCTGTGCCATTGGCCAGAGCTGGGCGAGGGGCGGGGAGAGCTGGGCGCGGGGCGGAAAGGGAGTATGGGGCTGTGCCATTGGCCAGAGCTGGGCGAGGGGCGGGGAGAGCCGGGGGCGGGGCGGAAAGGGAGTAACGGGGCTGTGCCATTGGCCAGAGCTGGGCGCGGGGCGGGGAGGGGCGGGGCTGCCCCCTCCAAGTCCTGGAAGACGGGCAGTGGGCGCTGCGGAGGCGTCTCGGGTGACTGCGAGGGCAAGGCGCCGGCCGCGGCTCCTGCACTGCGCGATGAGTGGTCGGTGAGTGATGCACGGGGCGTCCGCGGAGCTCGGGCTTTCCTCCACCGCGCGAGCCCAGGACCTTCCGCAGCCCGGGGCTCTGGAGTCTAGGCACTTGTGGCTGCATCGTGCTAAGTCCCCTTCTTCTTCCAGCCTGGCACTTTCTGAGCCTCGGGCCCAATGCTGAGAGTGGGCTCTGCGCCAGGCACCTGCTCCAATGAGCGGACACTTAAGGAGCTAAAACCTGAGCAAAGCAGGTGCGCGCTTGGCCGCCGGCTACGTCTTTGCCCGCCTGGTCTCTTATCTTGGCCAATATCGTAGGCAGCGTTGATCTTAGAATTGCGGGGAGAGGCTTGAAGTGCCTCTTGCACAACCCTCAGATTTCATGGATGGAAGACCACGAACACCGAGATAATAGCAGCAGCGGGGCCTCACAGTCGCTTTTTACAGAGGATCTGCCTGGTTGTCAGACCTGTGCTAAGAGTTTTAGCACAATATGCCCCTCACACTTCTCACAGCCTCGACTCTTTCAGTGCTCCCATCTTCAGATGAGAAAACTGAAGCTTGAAAAGTTACAGAGGTGTCTGGTTTTATCCAGATGAGTCAGGGATAGGGTCAGAATTTTTAGCCAGGGCTTATTATGCCCAGTTTCTTTCATTTCCCCCAGTGACTTCAGCACGCAGTTTGCCGCGTGCTCCTGACTGCCCTGCGCTTCCCACTCTAGACAGATGCCTTTGTTTTATTAGTCTGGCACAGCCCTGGGGGGGCGGTGGGGGGCTGTGAGTGATCTCTCGCACCAGGATCAGTGCCCGGCCAGTGAAAGTGTTTTCTTAAAACACTGAAAATCTTTAATAACCCCACTTCACAGAGGAATTAAGTACGGTCATAACAGGTGAGGGCTGGAATTCTGGAATCTGTGCCCAGAAATGGTGAAGGACAGGGAAGTCTGGCACGCTGAACAGCAAGTTGGACTCCAAAGCCGTGCACTTGCAAGAAGGACCCTCACAGGCTTCTCTGTAGTTTAACTGCTCACAGCACAGTCAAGATTTGTTGGCAGAAGCTATGAGTAAACAATAACAACTAAAATGACGATCTGCCTGCCTCCAACTCCCTTGAGTAATTCCTGAGCTGCTGCCAGCAGGGTGGGAGGTGCTAAGTGGG
>SJYG01000059.1:4191178-4202386 GCA_006410535.1 Litocranius walleri | reverse complement strand
GGGTGGGGGGATGAGGGGAGGGGCGGGGGTGGAGGATTAGGAGGTATTTCCACCATGAGACTCCAGCAGCTGGCCTGGAGAATGGAGCGAAGGTCCAGAGTCCCCCTGGGTCAGGGTCAGCTGGGCAATGACCCGTAACAACAGAATATGAACAGAACTCGGGCGTATTATAGTTCAGGTTCTATAAATGCAGAGGCTCAAAGGGGAGGCTCTGACCATGGGAGCTACCAGAAGGCACTCTGGACTGGGCCCTGGTTTTGAGAGTGAGTTCAGCGAAATACCGTGGCTCATAGACGCTCCTGCTGAGGACCGTCATCATCCTCTCTGAGTACCATGTTCCCGCATCAGAGCCTCGCTGTCCCTTTGGAGCCCTGGACTCCCATGCAGACTTCTACTGGGAACTTTTTTTTTATCATGGGTGAAGCCCATCTTACCTGTTCCCTCATTCACCTTCACAGCAGTCAGTGATTCACCTGAGGAATCTGAAGGTCAGACAAGGAAAGGGGTCTGCCCAAGGCTCCACTGCTACAGAGTCCCCGCTCAGTTCAGTTCAGTCGTTCAGTCATGTCTGACTCTCTCTGACCCCATGGACCCACCCAGCCTCCCTGTCCATCACCAACTCCCAGAGCTCACTCAAACCCATATCCATTGAGTCGGTGATGCCATCCAACCATCTCATCCTCTGTCGTCCCTTTCTCCTCCCGCCTTCAATCATTCCCAGCATCAGGGTCTTTTCTAATGAGTCAGTTCTTTGCATCAGGGGGCCAAAGTATTGGAGTTTCAGCTTCAGCATCAGAATCCCAGAGCAGAGCTCTAAATCCAGATTCTTGCAAAGGCTGGTGGTTATCCTGCCACAGAGTACACTGAAGAAAACGTTTTCAAGTTGTTTTAAAGTAAATCAAAATCAAATAGGAAGTGGGTGCACTTTCCGAGGCTTTGGCAGATTTCTCACTCCTGTTAAAGGGGAACTTGCAGTTGGTCCCTCCCTTTTTAGACTTCTGACCTCCTTCCCCAGGATGCACTGCTGAAAGAGATTTGGAGCCCCTTCCCCTTGCCTGGGGCTTCCCAGGCGGCTCAGTGGTAAAGAATACGCCTGTGGCGTTAGAGACGCAGGTTCGATCCCTAGGTTGGGAAAATCCCTGGAGGAGGAAATGACAACCCAGTCCAGTGTTCTTGCCTGGGAAATCCCACGGACAGAGGAGCCTGGGGGGCTGTAATCTATGAGTTCACAAAAGAGGTAAACGCAACATTAGTGACCCAACAAGAACAACAGCAACAGCCTTGCCTGACCTTGGGGGGTAGAAGTGAGGGTGTCATACAGCCCCGTAGCTGCAGAGCTGGAAAGAGACCTAAAGACACTCTTGTCCAGCTGCCTGGCCACAACCCTGGCTGGGCTGAGGCCCAAGAGATGCAGCAGCCTGCTGACCCCACGTGCCAAGCCAGTGCCCCAGCAAAGCTCGCACCTGCCTTCTCTCTGGCTTGACCCCTTGTCTCCTGTCTCTTGCTGTGGCACATTTCGGCAGAAGTTCTTAACCTGGGACCTGGGGGTCCAGGGGCACGTGGATAAGGGTTTACTGACCCCCTGCAATAGTATGCAGATCTCCTGTGTACATGTGTACACACTCATGCACACATGGGCATTTTTCTGGAGACAGTGTGTGAAGCTTTCAAGAGACTCCAAAGTGCTCCATGACCCTTGGTTCTGAGCTGAACCATGTCTTGCAGGAAGCCGCCTTCAGCGGCTGCATGCGGTGCACAGGTGTGGTGCAGTGGTTAGCACTGGCTGAGGAGGGAGGGCGCAGCAAGGAGCAGGGGTGGGGCAGCAATAGAGAGCATCAGCGCCACCCCACAGCACTTGGCACTTAATCATCAGAGGGCCTGCCCCGCTAACTCCAGGCCAGCGGGATATTGCTCAGTGAACATTCTCAGTAGCTATTTGGCCCAAAAAGCACGGCTGCAAGGATTCCTGTTTCTATGAGTGCGTGCTCAGCTGTGTCTGACCGTTTGTGATGGTACAGACTGTAGCCTCCCAGGCTCCTCTGTCCATAGGATTCTCCAGGCTAGAATACTAGAGTGGGCTGCCCTTTCCTGCTCCCTCCTTCAGGGGACCTTCCCTCCCTGGGGACTGAGTTCTCAGTCTCCTGCGTTGGCGGGAAGGTTCTTAACCACTAACGCCACCTGGGAAGCCCTCCTGTTTCCGTAGATTTTAGATTTCCTCTTCCATAGGCAAGGGGCGGGTCCAGTGGCAGCGGCAGTGTAGGGTATACGTAAGGGCTTTGGCCAGGAGGATTGGAAGTGCTCTCTTGCCCCAGGCTGCCATGTTTTGAAAGCAAGGCCAGGAACCGGAGATCTGGCTGCAGGAGTCTGGGTGTAGCGGGAGCAGTCAGAAAGCTTAGGAGAAGGGCCAGGCTGCCTGAGTGCGGAGGGCTCAGCCCTTAAGAGGAAGGGCAGTGGTGTCACGACGACTGGGTGTTGGGATGGCCTGAGCAAGAGAGCTGGTGGGAGCCCAAGACTTGGGGGAGGAGAGGATACAGTAAAGGTGAGCTGGGGTCAGAGGACGGACTCAGGAGGGGGCGGTGAGGAGAGAGGGCTCTGCAGTGGGCTCTCCTGCTCTGCTCGACCCCAGCTGAGCTGCACCGCGTCCCCCTGGGCTTCCCGGCCTTCCAGGATGCTCGGGGAGGGTGTGGTCAAGCCCAGGGTGGGGTGAAGATGGGGGGGAGAGGAAGACCAAGTCAGCAGCGTGGAAGGGGATGGGAGCCGCAGCTGCCGTGTCCCTGCTCAGCACCCGCATCCCGGCGGCTGCCGTGTCTCTGCTCAGCACCCGCATCCCGGCGGCTGGCTCTCTTGGCAGAAATCTGTTGCTTGGGAGTGGCCTGTGTCTGGCCAGACCCGCTATCAGGGGCAGCTGGTACCAGCAGGCACTAGTTTCTTTCTTGGCCAACTTCCTGCCATTTGCTGGCTAACAGGTGCTCTGGAGGGCCCATTTAAAGGTTCATTGTTTTCCCCGCCACCTTCCTGTGGGCCCTGGCTGGTGATCCAAAGTTGTAGCCTTGGGCTGAGAGCAGGGGACTCTGGCTCCCCAGGAATGCATGGCAGCGTCCCAGCACCTGCCCTTTTCCTGAGAGCCACCTGATCCTCCCAACGGTCTGAGTAGCCCGGGCTCAGAGGCCCCCAGCCGTGCCCCTCACGCCCTGACCTTTTTCTTTGGCTCATCGTGTCACAGTCCTTAACAGATTTAATTTCCATCCTGCCCGCCCGCTCCTGTCTTCCTGCCTGGAAAACTCCGTGGACAGAGGAACCTGGTAGGCTACAGTCTGTGGGGTCGCAGAGAGTCAAACACAGCTGAGCACCCACGCAAGGAGGAACGTCAGAGTCACAATTTTATAAGATTAAGAGCAGAGGTCACCAAGCGTTCAGATTTCACGAACATCCTCAGGACATCTTAATTTGGACAGTGATACCATTTTCCATTCTGCCAAGTGAGGACAATGACCATCTATTGTTGCCACAACTTCATGAAAGAGGGGCATTGTGGGAAGCACATCGTCTTGACGTAAAAGGCTTTCAAATGTAGCGGATTTCGCCTCAGGAAAACTCCGCTGCATCAGCCTGCTTTTTCTGCTTCAGACCTCGGCCCGCAGGAAGTGGGTACAGTGATGGCCTGAAGGGTCATCCGCCTTCTCCCACGATAACCGGCTCCACAGCCCCCAAAGAGGAAAGATGGGCCAAACCAGGCAGCTGAAAACCTTCAGTGTCCTTTGTTCCCAAACGAAAGACCAGGGACAGTGGGGAGGGCAGGCAGCCGGCCCACTGTCCTCACGGCCCCTCCCCACGGCTGGCAGGGCAGCTGCTGAAGTGGGAAGCGAACAGTTCACTGCCTGTCCACTGGGACAGGTAACCATGGCTGGCTTGCTGCCCTGGGGCCCCTCCTCTGGGGACGCTGGCTGCGGCCTGAGTCCCTGAATCCCTGAATCGGGGACAGAGCCTCCTCCAGCCAGGGAAGCAAGAGTGGAGGCCCGATCTGTGTGCCCTGGGGCCTGGGGGAGGCGAGCCAGCCAGGACAAAGAAAGCTGGGCTCCGCAGAGCCACGGAGCTTGGCCTGCCCAGCTGCATCTCACTCTGTGCTTTGCAGACCTCGCGCCAGGGCGGCGGGCCAGCCCACCCTCCCCCCGACCCCACCCTCGACCAGAGCAGCCCGCTTTAATCCGTTTGTGCATTAGGCTTCTCCTGGGGTTTTATTGAAAGATAAGGTCATGCTTTTTATAAAAGGTAGTAAAACATTCCGTTGGAGATTCATAGTCCTGCCCAGTGCATGAGGACAGCGAGTGTTTAAGGAGGGGCTTCAGGAACATGTTCCAAACAGAGAGACACCTCCATTGGCTTTCTTCTTGGGCCTGTGTCCCTGCTGCCTCTCAGAGCTCTCATCCAAGTCATCTATAGGATGCCTCTTAGTACCCTGCAGCTCACTTGAGGACTGGACAAGACACTGGGAGTGAAAACCGTCTCAACCTTCAGTTGGGTAAATGAGGTGCAAACAGTGTCGACATTTGGAGTGGAATTCTGAAAGTGGCCCCAGAGCTTAGGTCTGGAAGGCAAGGAGATGACGGAGTGGCCACCCTGGGGTCGGGGATGAGACATGTAAGAATCAGAGACCATGACGGGCTTCCGGCCATACGCGTGATGGATGTCAGAGGACACAGCAGTGGCTGGTCCTCTCAGAGAAGAGACGGTTGCTTTTCCCTGGGTAGAGGTTCCTGCCCTGTAAGGCTCAGACCTCGCCCGGCAGTTTGGAAGCAGCTCAGTTGCTTCCCCCAGCCTTCCTCACGCCCCTCCTTCCCTTTCTTGGGATGGTGTCCTCCATTCTCTTTCCCTGACACAGAAGCTGTTTACTCAACAAGCCCTTTTTCCTTTCACTTCGTCTGTGTCATGTAGGACCCTTCTGCACTTTGCTCCTGATTCCCTCTGAGCTACCAACCCGAGCTGATGTCACCCAACTCCAGCTGGAGACCCTCAGCTTGTTGATCGTGTCCTTTAAATAAGCAGGCTCTCCAGGGTAAAGTGTATTCCAGAAGCCCAGTGCAGGGAGCATCTCCTCTGTCATGCAGCACAGTATTATCCAGAGATGGAAAACCCCCTGGAGGAGGGCAAGGCAACCCACTCCAGTATTCATGCCTGGAGAACCCCATGGACAGAGGAGCCCGGCAAGCTATGGTCCATGAAGGTCCCGAAGAGTCAGACATGACTTAGCAATGAGCATACACGTGGACAAAGCCATGGATGGGGGCTCCCCGCCACCCACCTCACCTTCAGCCAGTACACCCCCTTTAATCTAATCTGCATATATATTCCATCTGAATGAAGAGTTCCACAGCTAAGAAAATTTCTAACTCAATGGAAATCAATATTCTTGTTGTACGGATGGAAAAATCAAGACCCAGAGAGGAAAAAGCATGCAACTGAAGCTGTATGGGTTTTTAGCAGCTCCCAGCCCAGAACATTTTAAGAAGTATCTTCTATTAATAACTAATCACTGTTTATAAGACAGTTCTCTTAGAAGAGAATTCCACTTATAAGTGTCCCTACTGAACAGAGCCAAAGGGGCATATGCCTCTCGGGCTGTGAGAGAGTGAGAGCGTGAAGCGCTATGGACTGCCATGCCTCTGCAAGCTCTACAGACGCATGTGTGCTGCTACTGCTGCTGCTGCGTCGCTTCTGTCGTGTCCAACTCTGTGCGACCCCATAGACAGCAGCCCACCAGGCTCCCCCGTCCCTGGGATTCTCCAGGCGAGAACACTGGAGTGGGTTGCCATTTCCTTCTCCAATGCATGAAACTGAAAAGTGAAAGTGAAGTCGCTCAGTCATGTCCGACTCTCAGCGACCCCGTGGACTGCAGCCCACCAGGCTCCTCCATCCATGGGATTTTCCAGGCAAGACAAGAGCACTGGCGGGGTGCCATCGCCTTCTCCGATATGTGTATATGCCTGTGTGCTAAGTTGCTTCAGTCGTGTCTAACTCTTTGCAGCCCTATGGACTGCAGCCCACCAGGCTCCTCTGTCCATGGGATTCTCCAGGCAAGAACACTGGGGTGGGGTGCCATGCCCTCCTCCAGGGGATCTTCCCGACCCGGGGATCGAGCTCCCGTCTCTTGTGTCTCCTGCAGTGCCAGCCTGGCTCTTTACCACCTGAGAAGTTAAAGATATGAATTATATACACACTCATTTCCTGATTGATTTATTTTAATTGGAGGCTGCTTACTTAACAATATTGTAGTGATTTTTGCCGTACATTGACATGTACATTCATTTTAACTGAATTATTTACTGTGTTAGAAAAAACTAGATTATCCTGCAATAACAAATCCCTGAAACAGAGAGGTTTATTTCTCTTCCCCCATCCACATCTGTTGTGGATTGGCAGAGGCCTCTGGTCCCCAGAGATGCTCTGGGACCCAGGCTGACCATCAAGAAGCTGTACTAACTGGGTTATGTGGCTTTCCGGTCACCATGGCGGGAAACAGGGGAGCTGCCGGCCACACACGGGCCCAGGGGCACTGGCCTGGGAGTGACACTCAGCACTTCCATTTGCAAGCTAGTCACATGGCCCCGCGGCTGCAAGGGGCTGGGGAGCAGGAGCTGGCACACGGTCATTCCAGGGGCAGCGATTGTCTCCACTGCAGTCACCCACCTTTAAAAGTGAACTACGGTCTCTAAAAATCCAGGTTTCTGGCTTCTCATGGAACACCGGAAAAGCTGCCCGGCCGGAAGAAGAATGTGTCCCCAAGCCCCCATAGAGTCCACTGACCAGTGGCCCTCAGCCAAGTCACGTCCCTGGCCCCAGGAGAGTTTTACATGGTTTATTCCGGCTGTGTATACACAACTCTGGAAAAGTTGACTTCAGTGGACCTCGTGAGGCTTTCTGTACTCATTCAACAATTCAACAGCCATTTATGGATCTCCGCAGCATCCAGTCTTGTGATCTGTGCTGGAAACAAGTGGTGAGGCATAAAAGTAACATCTCTGCCAGGCCAGGCTCCTGCTCTTCTCGGAGAGTCACCGGGACAGGCGGGTCCTGTGATGGAGAGTGGGGCACAGGTGCTAGCCCAGAGAGCGGCTGATGGCCGGGGAGGGGCCTGGTCTGGGCAGGGCTTCCTGGAAAGCTAAGGGCGGAGTCTAGGATGAGGGTGCGCTGGATGCTGAGAGAGAGTGGCCGCAGAGGCCCAAAGGGAGGACACAGCCTCGGGCCCACTAGGGGACGGGAGAGCAGCTCAGGCAGGCTGGGGCCCAGAGCAGGAAGTGGGGAGGACTGAGAGGGAAGCTGGCCGCAGAGCAGGGCGTGAGGGAAAAAGCTCCTCGGGCTATTTCTGGGTAAATCCAGCCCTTCCCCTTATGAGCGTGCTGGGTCACTGACCCAACAGAAACGGTGTTGACTCAGACGTAACTTTGCCCCAGGCTGAAGCCAGCTTCAGTGTTGGTAGCATTTAAGGAAGTACTTGGAGAGAGAAGCTGGCAGATCACTGTTTCCACAAGAGAGCTCAAGTGCTGAGGAACTGAAACCCTATTTTGAAATAGGCCAAGGAGAGGGCCGCTGGAGGCCCCCAGCTCCAGGCCCCACGGCACCAATGCCCCGTGCCCTACGGAGGCAGGGCCGGTGCGGCCGCAGCTGGGAGCCTGCCCCGTCTGCGGGCCCATTTGCCGCACTGCAGACCAAGGCAGAGGAGAGGCGTTTTGGGGACGATCCTGATGTCACCGGGGAGCTCACCACCCTCAGATCATCCCTCGTCGCCATGCCTACCATGTGTCCCCTGCCTCCAGCATCGGCGCTCAGGGCTGATGTGGCGCAAGAAGGCTGGCTCTTCCTGTGTGGGGGAGGATCGAGCCAGCAGGGCGACGGTGTGCTGGGCCAGTTGGGGCCAACGCCCGGGGCTCTGTGCAGCGAGGCCCTGCACGCGATAGCCGCGGCCTGAGCCCCACCGGAGCCCTGCCACAAACACGGGTCAGGAAGGTGTGGCTGAACCAGGCTGTGTGAACGGACGTGGAGTGTTGTTTCCAAGAAGCCGGAGGGGCTCCACAATGTGAAAGACATGCTGCGTGCCCTCCCAGGCCCGTGCCATCCCCCAGGGTCGCCAGACTCCTCATTCCTAGCTGCACCTCGGAAGAAGGGGGCAGAAGCAGGAGCGAGGTTAGAGTGTGTGTGTGTGGGTGTGTGTGTGTGTGTGTGTGTGTGTGTGTGAGATGCTGCCTTAGAGCCCAAAGCGCAGGGAACGTTGATGACAGAGCACCTGGGCAGAATAATGCAGAGACAGGAGAGAGTGGGGATCTAGGCTCAGGATGCCAACAAGATAGAGAAAGCTCTAGATTAACGCTCCATGAAAGGAGCCCCAGAGGGCTTAGGAAGCTCCGCAGACGTTTCCAGGTTGTGAATGAGAAGAGAGAGTTTCATGGGTGAGTCTATGCAGCCCTGTAGGACAGAAGTTACTTCATGCGCCAGAGAGAAAATGAAGGGTCTGAGGGTTTAAGTTGCTGTCGAGATCAGTGTAGAGAAGGGGCTGAAAGACCAGAATCGAGGGGCTAGATGCTTGTGATCAGTGACTTCGCCGTTTACTTACTGGGAATCTTAGGTGAAGCACGTAACTTCTGTCCCTGATTCCCCATCTGTGAAATGAGTACACGATGGTCCTTACCTCATAATAGTACTGTCAGGAATGAATAACCCGTAGAATACACTCAGCAGCCTCCAGCATGTAGCGAACTTGGCACCAATCAGGCTGTCACTAGGAGGGCTGGCCCGGGGTGCTGACTCCAAAGGCAGCAACGGGGCAACCACCCGGGATCCTTGGGCATGGACAAGAAAGGCCCAGGGCGACTTAGAGGTCTGAGGGGCCATGGAGATGGAAGACGTCATTCAAGTTGCCCTTATAAGGGAGAGTATAGCCTGAAACACTTAGGAGAGAGATCTCATTCCTAGGGATTGTGCAGAGGTTGGGGCAGGGGCTGAGCGGTGCCTCTGGCCTTGCCCTGCCTGGGCTGGCGCGTGGGGGAGCAGGGTCCCTCCCGTTAAGTCCTCTGGGTCTGGCACTTCAGCCACTCTGTGCGTGGGGGCGGGCGTGCGGGAGGTGCGGTAGGAGTAAGTGGTCTCAGGCCTCTACCTCTCAAGAGCTCTGGCCCCGCGCTGGCTGTTGCTCCTCCTGGCTTACCCGTCTGCGGGCCCTCCCTTGTCTACCTAGCAGGTAACTTCCAAGTCTGCAGACAAGAGGAGAAGATGAAGGAAGATTGTCCCCCCGGCTCCCATGTGCCCATCAGCGACAGCAAGTCCATTCTGAAGTAAGTCACTGCGCAGAGAGGGGCCTCCATGCCTGCCCGCCCCGGTGGCCACACCCCTGCCAGGGGCAGGTGGGAAAGGATTCTGGGCACTTTTAATAGGTATGATGGTGGTCCTGCCCCAGGAACAGTGATGGGGACGCTTCTTTCTGAAGTCTTTCTCTTTGGAGATCAAGGGTCAAGGTATGCCTTTGACCCCCACCTCCTAGGGCCCAGGAAAGCAGGAAAGTGTGCCTGCCTGCTGTGGCTCTGCAGAGACGGCATTTAATTTATTTACAAACTAGAGCAAGCCTACATTCTTATTGTGTCAAACAGTTCATGGAAAGAACCCTCAAAACTGGTGTTTTTATTGAAAAAGTATGTTTTATTGACATTATGATTTAATTCTGCTTCTTTTTATTTTATTTACCCCCTGCCTGTCTCATGCTAAAAAAAGAAAAACTGGGAAACTTTTCCAAGTTCATTGCTGAGCTAAAGAAAAAAATCTTTTTTGTTTTTTTTTTCATTTTATCTTGCTTTTTGAGTCCTGAGTCCAAATATTTTCTAAATTTATTCAGCTTCTATCTGTTGTCCTGAAGGCGAGCCAAGTCTCCTTAAAATGCATTAGCTTTCACTGAGGACCTGGCTCCTAGGACCCTCCTTCCCAAGACCCTGAAAAAACAGTGCTGCCTACAAGATGGTTTTCCTGATTTAGATTTGATAATAAGAACAATGTAACAATATTAAATATTTTGAAAAAGTCATGATAATAACCTGAATGTGATGACTTCTAAGTCGCTTCAGTCAGAGATCAAACCCGCATCTCTTATGTCTCCCGCAGTGACGGGCGGGTCTTCACTACTAGCACCACCTGGGAAGCCCAGCTATATGTTATGGAAATTTATACATATGTATCCTATTAACTATGTGCTGTAACTATGTTCTAACAGGGTTGCACTCAGTTGTTACACATTTAGCAGCATAGTGAGCACTGTGCAGGGTCGGACTCTGCACTGCTAACACCATCACATTGTAAAACCCTGCCAGTCACCACCATCCCGCGCCCCACAGAGCTGCACACCAGAGCACCAGAGTGCGTTCCGCTCATCCAGGCCCTAGACGGCTTGAGTGTGAGTGAAAGCACTGCCTGAGAGGGTCTAGAGCCTCTCTTTCCAGCAGGGAGCCACCAGCCCCCGTGGCTGCTGAGCACGTGGCCTGTGGCTGAACGGGTGCACTGAATATGAAAGAGGCTCCAAGTGCAAACACTGCCTACAAAGCAAAGCAATGGACAGAGTCTCAGTAACAGGCCGCAGTAGATGACATGCTAGTATTTCAGATGCACTGGGCTCGGTAGCATCCCGTGTTCTGTTTTCCTTGGTGACATGGCCGCTGTGGTGACTTCGCCCCTGAGTCGTGTCCGACTCTTTTGTGACCCCATGGACTGTAGCCCACCAGACTCTGTCCGTGGGATTTCCCAGGCAAGGACACTGGAGGGGCTGCCATCTCCTTCTCTAACGAGCCTCCCCGAGCCAGGGATCGGACCCGGCTCTCCCGCGCATCTCCTGCAGACAGGCAGGCAGGCAGTCTTTACCACTTGACCCCAGGGAAGCCCAATACGGCTACTAGACAACTTAAAATCGTGCGTGTAGCCTTCATTTCATGTCTATGGGACCACAGTGTCTGCAGAGCCCAGCTTGGGTGCAGCAAACTGGAGGCATTTTCTCTCTGCCACACCTCAGCCTAGACACAAGCTATGGCTTTCCCTTTATTCTGGGGAGAAAGCGTTTGGATACAGTAGCCCTCCCAGGGCCTTCAGGATCATACGCTCAGAGCTGTCAGTCTCATCCCTTGACCACGTCCAGAAAGTCAGGAGAAGAAGAGACAGACATCTCTGGTGGTACTCCACAGCAGC
>SJYG01000059.1:4159679-4190977 GCA_006410535.1 Litocranius walleri | reverse complement strand
CTTATGGGATGTGATTGGGGGCGGCGGGGGTGGGGGTGGGGGAGTGGGCCAAGCAAGCTTTTAAAAAGCTAATTATCCAAGCCCAAGTGATTTATTCCGAGGCGGTGACTCAGAAGTAAAGTATAGAGAGATTGTCAGGAACTCCTATCTATAACAGTGAAATTGTGCAAACACCCTCAAAGTACAACAGTGTGACCTGGGCCCGTTGGTGAGTTTTGCTTCTGTCTCAGCCCCACCTCAGGCTTCCCAGGAGTGCTGGTGTGTGAAACTCCATAGAAGATTAAAAGGCATGTGTCTGATGGCAAAGTCTAGCCTCTCAATGGAATATATATTGTTGGCAAAGTGTGTACATTGTGCCCGTTTTATAAATGAGGAAACTGAGGCCACCAAAGCCAAATGCTTTATCCAGGGCCCGGCCACATTCCAAGATCACATGTGTGTCCTTACCTTTTCAGGTCAGAGCTCCTAAGCCTGCTGAAAACCTACAACTGCTACCACGAGGGCAGGAGCTCCCAGCTGAGACACAGAGAGGTGAGGCCGCTTGTCTTCTGTTACATAGGGTCACCGTTTATCCTGGCTGGCCAAAAAGACTTTGGCCAGTCTTTTTTTTGTCAACTGCTTTATACCTGTTAACCAAGAGTAATTCTTTATACCTGTTAACCAAGTGGAAGAATATTTCCTTCACTTTAAGTGTCCAGTGAGGATAATGAATTGTCAGGTCCCCCATTCTCTGAGTTGGGGACAAAATTGTCTCCTTTGAGGTCCCTGCAAGGGGTGCTGAGGGTCAGACCATCCCCAAGAGAATGCAGAGCTGATGGATTTCACAATGTGGGTCTTCTCCTTCCTGCTGGGGCTTTGGTCAGGATTCCGGTGTTTTAAATCCTTGAGATTCCTCCCCGCCCAGTCCTTCCTGTGCCCATCCTTCATCACAGGGCCCTGGTTTGCCCAAGGTCACAGCAATCCAGGAGTGAAAGCAGAGCCTCTCTGCTTTTCAACCAAGAGGAGAGCCTTGCAGCAGAGGAGGGCTCCCCCGCGATGCTCACAGGGCCGGGCAGGTCCAAACGTGAAAGGCAGGGTGGCCGTGGGGAGAGGGCGTCGGCCCACTGGCAGGCCACCGCTGCCTGTCAGACCCAGCCAGGGTGGCCGCGTGGAGTTCTGGGATTGGGACACCCAAACCCTTCCTGATTTTTCAAAAGAAGCTGGATATCTGGAATTTCATGTGGAATTTCCAAACCTCGAAACACCTTGTGAGCTAAACAAAGCACGTCTGTAAGCCGCTCACAGCCTGTGGGCACCAGCTGAACTCCAGGGAGTGTCCAGCACGGCCTAGGCTCAGGGAGCCGCTCACCAGGCAGGTTAAGTAGAGATGGTCTCACCACCATCCAGAACTTCCAGACCTTTCACAGGGGAGCCCTGGTCGGGGTATTGGGACATTTGAAAAAGCCAAATGGGGAGTCTTATCGTGATCATGATTAAGCTTTATTTTGGGAGTTGCCACGGTTGAGATCCCCTAGACAAGGAAATGGCAACCCACTCCAGTATTCATGCCTGAAAATGCCATGGACAGAGGAGCCACATGGTGGGCCGAAGTCCATAGAGTCACAAAGAGTTGGGCATGGCAGAGAGGCTGAACACAGGGTTGAGATCGGGTTGGCTCTTGGACTTTCTGCAGCCCATCAGTGTCTGAGAAGGGCCAGCAGACTCTTCCCACCCTCCTTTTCTCAGGCCTGCTGAATCAGAAACTCTTTCACCCTCCCAGCTGTTTTGACAAGTCCTCCAGGGAATTCTGGTGATGGCCAAGTTTGTAAACAGCTAATCTAAGAGCTTGATCTTGGCACTTGGGATTCCCCAGAACATTCCCCTCTGGAGGAACAGCTGAGTGGGAAGAGGGACTGGGAAGCCCCAACCCTGCTTGTGTGATGGGACAGTCCCCGTGGAGGCGTAGAGGGCCCTGCCTCAGGAAGAGGGGCTCCTGACGTTCCCCAGAGGCAGGAAGTCAACATCCCACAGGCAGAGGTTTTCATTTTTCTAACCCTGAAGCAGGTGGGGGTGGGGGGGGCCTGCCTTGATCTCCTTGGAGCTGGAAAGTACTTTTCATGGAACTGCGGCAGCTTTAACCGTCCAGGTGTGCCAGCCTGAGGGAGTGCATGTCTTTGGAGGTGACCGCTACCATCGAGACAGGTCACTGGCTTGGGAGGCAGGGAGTTCTAAGGCTGAAATGCCTGACTGGTTCCTGGAGCACCACGTCTCAGAGTGGCTCACCCACCACTCAGTGTCAGGGCCTCTGCAGCTCCTCAGATCGCTCACCTGGGACCTTCTGGGCCTCAGGGACTCGCTGTCCTCAGAACTCGCTACAGGGCCACCTGAGACTGGCCTCTCCTGGCCCTGCAGGCCCCAAGGGCAGGACAGACAGGAGGAGCTTGGCCTCAACTCTATTCGGTGTAGTCCTAGAACTTGATGAGGGAGGAGGGGCAGTCTTCCAGCAAAGAAACCGGGACTCTCCCATAAGCCTCTGGTCCACGATGACAGTGAAGTAGCTCGGAGACGCTGGTGTGGCTCCAGGGCCTGAGCAGAGGACTGTGAGACGTGGCGACAGCAGGGTCAGCGTCATGCTCTGGAGGCCTTGGCAGGGAGAGGGTGACTCACCAGATCTTAGAGGCTCAGGGCTGTTCGCTGCCTTTGACCCCCAGGCTCGACCCCCAGGCTAAGCACGGGGGGCTCGGCATCGGGCACCTCCCACCCTTGTTGTCACCAGGCCTGCCACGGAGCAGCCTCAGCCTGGCTGCTACAGCTGGGGCACCTTCCCTTCCACTGTCTCCGCTGCAGTCCCCTGAACTTAGAGAGATGAAATATGTCAATGGGCAGGGGCCGCACCTGGAGCAAACGTTTCCCAGTGAACTTTCCCCCAGCCTCTAAAGGGCTAGGAGCAGAGGATCCCCAGCTCATTAGGCTGAAGCACTAGCTTCCTTCATTGAAAACCTTGCCTTTAGGATAGGATAATTCTGCTTGTTTTACAGTGAAAAGTGTGAATAACCAGGAGCAATCTGAGCCTTTTGGAAAAATAGCAAAGCATTTTAACCAGGCTGGTTGGTGCCTCTAGAGAATCATGGACCACCAGGAAATGCCAGTGGGCCGCTACGTCACTGCTTACTTTATGAGCTGGAGGCCTTAGGGCCCTGGGGTCGCTGGGTGCGCTTCCAAAGCCAGCCTCGCACCTTGCCCGGCTCTCAGCTCTAAATGGACGCAGAGCTCCACCTGGTGGCCTGAGCGCATATCACACCCGGTGTAGGACCTCAGCCGCTGCGTCCTGCTTAAGGGAGGGACCTTCCTCCTCCAGGGACCCCCTTCCCTCTAACAGTGGTCCCCCTTCCTCTAAGGCCTGAAGGCAGGAATGACAGGGGCTGACAGACCACTAGGCCCGTGTTCCCTGGGAGCTGCTGAGTGCTTTCCAGTCTGCCTCTGCAGGTGGGAGGGGCGTTTGGGTCCCTTCCCCGTCTCGGTGCTGGGTGGGAGAAGAATGGGACTGCTCACTGGGGCCTCACCACGAGCACTTTCTCTTAGGCCGTTCTGTCCTCAAGAGCTCGGGGCACTGCTGGAGGCCACTTCCCCCAGACCTTTATTCTTTTCTGTTTTCTTTTTAGGGGCACCTTCTGAAGGTGCCACTAGCTTTTTTTGCATACAGGAAGTAGAGAAGTCCGGAGCCCAGGGCTCTCCTTGGCCCTGTCTGATCTCCCTTAATGCGGCAGTGTGACTTCTGAGCTTGCGGGGTTAGCAGCATCATCCTAGTTTCCTCTGCTTTGCTGTAAGGCTGGCCCAGTGAGCCCAGCACATCCCATCACCAACCACACACCCACCCAGCAGGCCAGCCCTCCTCATCACCTCCTAAGGAAGTTGCAACCAATGCCTGTTCTACACATTTGCTGCAGAAGGTCAGGGACCCAGAGGTTTGAGCCAACCAGAGGCGTAGCAGTAGGGACTGCTGGGAATTTGCATATAGTGTTCATAATTCCATCTCTGAGCTCACTTGTACTCTTTCCCCAGTCACTGTAGAATATGAAAGATGGGCCTTGCTATCCCCGTTTTACAGATCAGGAAACTGACCACTTGTCCTTCCCACCCTGATGCGGGCAGCCAGCCCTGGCCTGGCCCAGGAGAACCCAGCAGCAGGCCTCAGGCTTGTGTCTTCCCTTTGCTCCGATGCCCCCCTCCTCCCCATTCCTCATCCTCACCCCCTTGCTTGCCAGAGGCCTCCGGGAACTGAGGTTTGCCAGGCTGTGGGGACCCAGGGCTGGGGGTGGGGGCACCCATGAACATGTGGAATGAGGCTGTGATTTCTGGACCCTGCCGTTCACCCCACGGATGAGAGGCCCCGGGTGAGGCGGTAGGAGGTGGGGACGAGTGGAGACAGAACCGTGCGGTCTGGCGTTCGGTGCCCTGCAGGCCGGCCCTGGCCGCCAGTGTTGGGGGTGCTCGGGGCTGGAGCAGGACTTGTGTGGTGGGACCCCTGAGGCTCCCTGGGAAGCCCCAGGGACTGACCCCCGAAGCACAGCCGCTGCATTTGCTGAGCCCCTCTGCTTGTTCCTGGGCCCCGGGGGGGACTTGGGAGTGCCCAGGGCTAGGCTGTGAAACCACTGAGCGCCAAGGCTTTCTTTCTCCTCTCCCCCAGCCTTCCTTGTGTCCCCACCTGTGAGGCCACCAGAGGCAGCAGCTGCTCCGCGTGTGGCTCATAACCTGTGCTCCCAGATGTTGCGGGTCTTAGCACAATCTAGGAGGCAGGCCTCATTAATCACAGCTTACCCAGGAGAAAACTGAGGCACAGACACGTTAAATAACTTGCTGAAGGTGATAAGCCAGTTAGGAAAGCCACAGGTGGGATAGGCTGTTACTCAAAGAAGGGGTCTCACTAGGGCTTGCCAAAGCAGAGAGCCCCTGCAGAGAGGTGGTTCCCTCCCAGAGACCTGCCAGGGGCAGTCCCCACCTGGGTTGGGGGGTGGATAGGGAGGTGAGCTGTGGAGGAGACGCAGACCTGTGTGCTATTACAGAAGTCTTTATTGGGGAGGTCTCAGAGTTCATGGATCACCGGGAGGTGCAAATAGAGAGTTCTGAGGATGCTGCTGTGGCGAGGGCTTGCGGGGGAGCCCGCATCCTGTCCAGGTTGCCCAGAAGCCTGGGAGCACTGGTGCCAGTCCCTCGATGTTCTCTGCAGAGAGTGCCCTGGAGCCTTGGCATCACTCAGTCTCCCTCTGGGGGTCCCTCGTACCTTTCCACTGTCCGTCTGTCTTCGAGAAGCCCAGGGATCAGTGGAGGGTCCAGTCCTCCTTGGTACATCCCTTCTACTTGGCTGCTTCTCCTGAGACTCCCCAAAGAGCCAGTCCAGGGGGTCCACAGTGCCAGTCCCGGGCAGGGAGGGCTGCTGGCCAGGGAAGCGAGTGGTGATGTCCTGTAGAGACCCAGCGGGGCAGCTCTTTGCACAGGAACGGGCTGGCCGGTGGGGTCTGCTGGTTCGCACCCTGGCTGCAGCTTCATCCAGCACTGAGCTGGGCTGTGCCAACTGACAAATGGACCTCACGTAGTCATCCAGGCTGGGGGAGGCGGGGGGTTCCTCTCCAGCCCCTCCGGGTAGCATCTCCTCCGAGGTCTCCCGAATCGTGGGCAGGAGGGCCACAGAAAGCAAAAGCCGGGACCTCATGGCTGCGGTGACGGGGAGGCAGGAACCTGTTGGCTGACGGAGGACTTAGGGTGAGGGGCTGCTGGCGATCCTGACACCCCGTCCACGCCCCCTCCCCCATCTGAGGTCACCTGGGGGAATCGGAAGCTTGAGAGCAGTTTAAAGTCTGCAGATCCAAGACCAGGCTCAAACTCCTGGGTTCTTTCTGCTAATATCCCTTAAGACTCTCATTACTGTGGTTCAAGAACCTGTACAAATCAGAGAACCCAGCTTCATGGGGCTGGAGTCTGAGGAAACCTGGATTTACAACCAAACCTGGGTTTAAAAACCAAACAGCTGTTCCTGACCCAGGGTTCTTTGGCAAAGTCACCTCTCCAAGCCTCCACTTCTCGGTAAAATAGGGTTGTAAATACACCTCTCAAGGGTGCTGGGAAAACTTATGGAACGTTTCCCTCAGGGGAAATGCCTCTGAATACAAAGCCCTTCAGCATCGAGGCAGGGCACGTCCCAGGCTGAGAACTGCCCCCAAACGTACCCAGCGCAACTTTGTTTCACCTCTAACCAGAGAGCAGTAGCCCTCCCTTACCTGTAGCTCGAGGAGCTCTGGGGGGAGCAGGGGAGATGGATGAGCAAGGAAGTCCTCAGGAAGCGCCCAGGAAACTCAGGGCCAAGGGCCCAGGGTCGAGGAGTTGGAGCCCGTGCCCAGAGCCAGATTGCTGTGAGAGGGACAAGGAGGACGGCGCGCCGGGGCTCTGCCCAGAGTGAAAGCCTCCCTGAGCTGTCTGGCAAGCCTCAGGGCCTGCCGCTGCTTTTATGCCTTTCTAGCGGCAATCAATTACTGTCACACGGGGCCAAAAATAGCAGCACTCAGGAAGGCTCTCAGAGGAAAACAGCTTGGCGGGCGGGGTCTGGCCCAGCTGCCAGCTTGGAGCAAGTGTTTGCCCCCGTGGGAGCTTCAGGGAATGTTTACTCCGCAGGGCAGGGGCGGGGTAGCCACAGCGCCTGGCCATCTCAGGGCACTGGGAGGGCCAGGGGCCTCCACTGGACCTCCACAGCGGCCCTAGGCTCTGCCGTCTCCACCTGGAAGCATTCTTTGCTACATCTTACACCAGCACCCCCACACGCCAGTCACTGGCCCCGAGCAGGCTCTGGCTGAGCCCTGGGCCTGCACCTGCAGGGGCCCATCAGACAGCGATGCGGAACTCAGCCTGGAGACGGCTGAGGCCGGGCGTCCTTGGGCTTGCTGAGCCTTGGGCTATGCCCACCTTCCTCTGGGACCAGGGGCAGCCTGCAGGGCCCTGGTCTTGCTGCTTCACAGATGAGGAGCTGTCAGATGAGAACGGGCTTGTGTTTTTGTTCCTGGCTATCTAACCAGCACACCTCTGCACCAGCACCTACTCTAGGCACAGAGAACATAGCAATGAGTGAGTCGTTATGTCCTTCACCCAGAATGCGGTTCAGGTCTTGGCTTTTGGACTTGGCTTCAGACACCACTGTCAGATGTTGACACATTGCTGGAGAGAGCTTCTGCTCCACCAGAAACAGCTCATGTCCACTTGCAGACATGTTTATCCATAGATACCCGGCCCACGGTGGACTCTGGGTGGAGGAGCATGAAAAAAACCATAGCCGCAGACCAGCTGATGCTCTGGGGCAAGGCTGGGGCGGGGTCCGTGAGGCTGGACATGCTGAGCCCAGGCCTTCCAAGACGGTTCTGGGGACCCCACTGTGAAGAAAGATACGGGGGCTTGGTCTGGGGAAGCAAGGGACTGGGGCAGAGCTGCTGCCTGAGGCCGGGGCTGAGCCGCGCTGGGGACCAGCTGCCTCGTGCGACTCACGGCTGGTGTCCCTGCACAGCAGGGGTCCCCGGTCTGAGCTCCCCTTCCCTGGATGGAGGGAACGCCCTCTCGGCCTGCAGCTTTCTCTGATCTTACCAGAGGAAACCCACAGCAGAGGAGAGGGACCTCCTTCATCACCCACTCTGGGTCTTCTCACTGTCCTCATGGGGCCTTTGGCTTACTGAACCCGCCTAGTCTTTATAGGGACAGCTCATCGCCTCCTCGTGCCTGTGCGGCATCAGTGGTGTCAGTGGCTCTGGGTGTTTCTGTTGTTATTACTTGTTTTCTTTTCAGCAAACAGTGCAAGGCCGTTCCAGAAAGCTGTGTGTGTTTTTGATAACCTTGAACAGAAGAGAACTATTTTCTTTGTGGATGGCAGGGTGTTTTTAAACTATTAGTAACTAACCATGAAATCAATACTGCAAGACACCCCTATAAGTGTTGCCAGGGATATGAAACTCCCACAAGCTCTCTGTTCTCACAGTTTTCAGTGCCAGCAAGGAGAAAGAAATGGCGTTGATGAATCTGTAATAGAATGCTGCTTGAGAGAGCCCTGGGAGAGTGATGTTTTAAGCTCGTTGCCGAAAGACCAGTAACAGAGCAGACGAGGAGCATGTAGCTGGGGAGACCTGACTCGGCTGAAGGGGGAGGCTGAGAGGGTTTCTGGCAGGTGCTCTGAGGGTGCAGACAAGGCAGCCTGGCCAGGAGCGCGTGTGGGCTTGATCAGCTTGGCACAGGGGAGTTGGAGGCAGTTGTGTGCAGACAGAAGCCTGAAACAGGCCAAGAAGCAGAATCAAGGGCCCGAGAGGAGCAAGTGGGCGCCAGCTGCGACTGCTTCTGGATGACTGTCGACTAGGACCTCAGGCTTTGCAGCAGATGAGTGGCTGTGCCACCTGCAGGCCTTGGAGAGTTAGGGCTGGTCAGGGACGCAGGCTGGGAGCTGTTGTAGGGACTCCGAGTGTGTGTGCAGTAGTGGGGCATGGGACTGGCCGTACCCCAGGTGGTGAGGAAGGCAAGACTGGCCTTGAGGGAAGAGGCCAGCTTGGGAATCGGGGCTGGGGGCCATGCTGGTCCTGCTCAGCCCTAGTGGACATGGGGTCCAGTGCCCTTGGCACATTCCCAGCGGGACCAGGTGACCGTGGGCCCCCAGCAGGCGCGGCGCTGGGCAGAGAGCTGGCCTGTGTTGCACCGGTGTCTGCACAGCTGTGCTTCCCCGGGGCGTGTTTCCTTGCCACTGTGTGGACGTGCCTGCCGGACAGCAGCTGCGTCCCTGTGGGACACCTGACTCAGCGCCCTGTCGCAGCCCCTGCGCCCGAGCGGTGGAAGGGCACGCCTCAGGCTTCCTCTCCAGCCCAGGCCTCGTGCCTTAGAGCACAGAGAAATTCGAGGGCCTTCCCCTAGAGGAAGGAGGGGCCCTCGGGACGAGAGGCTGCATCTGCAGGCCTCAGTGCACGGGGGGTCCCGCGGGCGGGGCTGACTTCTGAGCGGGGCGTGAGGGTGGTCGGTGGCCCCTGCGTGCGGCTGCTCTGAGAGGAGGGGCTGAGCGTGTGGGTCCCCACAGGAAGAAGGGGCTCTGATCATCGAGGGGCTCCTCAACATTTCCTGGGGACTGAAGCGGCCCATCCGGCTCCAGATGCAGGATGAGAGGGAGCGCGTGCGCCTCTCCTGGACACCTGGAGAGCCCAGCTGCCATCCGTGAGTGCCCGCTGGGTGGGGCGGGCCCAGGTGGTCTCCATGACAACCTAAAGTGCTGCTTGGAGTGTGCAGGGCCAGCAGGTTGATCTCTGTCTCTGCGTGAAAGCCCCGTTTCTGTCTGGGGCGGGAGGTGGGAGGGTGACCCTCATCCCCATCACTCCTGTCACCCCTTGACTGCCTCAGCCCAGGACCTCAGCTGCCAACCTGAAGCCTCACCCTGAAGTGGTTCTTCTCCATGACAACCAAGTCACCACCCCACCCCGCCCCAGAGAGCAACCCAGGCGGCCCTCACCTCCACTTCTGCTTCTCAGACACTCCTCGTCTGTAAGAGAAAGAGGCCTCCCAAAGCCGTCTGCAAGCCAAGCCTCTCAGCACCTCCTGTTCTGCCCTAAAACACACAGGTTTAGCCTCCAACGGCTCTGCTTTTATTTCAGTATCAGAATTTATTTTTACAAATTTATCAGAATTTATTTATATCAGATTTATTTGAATGTATTAATATTTTTATCAGGATAAAATGGTTTTCTAGCTGTCTTAACAGACGTTTGCATCTTCCCACTTTCCACGAAAGACCGGCAGTAAGCTACTGAGTTTTGCTTGCTTCCACACGTAATAAATCCTTCTAAGAGTGGGAAATTCAAAACACTTTGCCTTCAGAGATTCAAGTAAAGTCACTGCTCTCGTGGCCCTTTGCATGCCAGTGCCCCCGGGGCATCCCCAGATGTCCCAGGTCACTCACAGTGGATTGGGGCCCTAGAGCCTCAGGTTTGGATGGGCTCCTAACAAAGGAGGTAAAGTGGCCCCACGAGCAGTCTCAGACAAGGCCCCACAGAGGCCCCTCAGTGCCGGCTCTGTCCTCTGTCCACTCCTCCCAGGTTCCTTTCCCGATGTGCTTGCTTCCCATCCCGCCCATCCCTCCTCCAGTCCAGCGCTGGCTGCCCTGGCTTGGAGTCCGCCTTTCTCGAGGCCTGGCGGTTAGCCCCCTCCAGGATGCTGCTGCCCTGCTCCCCGGGCAAGAAGGCAGCCCAGGGAGCCCACTCGGCACGCGGCCACAGAAGCCGACCGCCTCGGCCTGGCGCCCAGCACGGGTCTGTGTGTCCATCTGTCCACACCCCGGGGCCTAGAACAGGCCGCTCAGGTCTGCAGGGCAGACTCCCTCTCCTTCCAGCAGACACTGGCAGTCCTTTGCGTTTCTTTTCATCTTTTACATCGACCATGTGTGAAATCCTGGCCTCGGCTCGACCTGGCCTGCTTCTGGCCTGTGTCTGGCCCGCAGAGGCAGCCGGCCTCCTCTTCTTTGATCTGAACCACCTTTCTCTGCCAGCAGCCCTCTCAGCACCGTGACTGTCTCTTTTCAGGAAGGAGCCACCTGTTCAAGATGGCAGAGCCACTGCCCAGCAACCCAGCGCTCAGGCTGGGCCCCAGGAGGAGAGTTCCAGAGACAGATCAGGTCGGTGGGGCCGCGAGCAGCCCAGGACCCGGGCCCACTCATCCGGGGTGGTGGGGGGCTGCCCCATGACCGCCATCTCTGGAGATCAGCTTTGTGGAGTAGCAAAGAGTGGCTTCGTTTGCCTTCAAGAGCGTGTGCTAAGCTGTCTTGGTCATGTTAGACTCTTTGTGACCCCATAGACTGTAGCCCACCAGGCTCCTCTGTCCATGGAATTCTCCAGGCAGGAATACTGGAGTGGGCCACCATGCCCTCCTCCAGGGGGTCTTCCTGACCCGGGGCTGAAACCCACACCTCCTGCAATTCCTGCTCTGCAGGCAGATTCTTTACCAGTGAGCCACCAGGGAAGCCCGGTCCCTGCTAAATCTCTCCTCAGCCCAAGGCACTGAGTCCTCACCCAAGGACAGGGAAGCGGAGGCTTCTGGAGGGGATGTGGTTGTCTGAATCCCTACAACGTGCTGCCTTCTGAAAAGGAGAACATCTGCAGAGAACACGGCTCTCACCTGGCCCTGCGGGCCCCTGGGACCTCTTCCCCACCCGCCAGGATCCGCGCCTGGGGGTCTGTCCCCTCTGCACCTCCTCTTGGACTCGGTGACGGGCTTGTCCCGGAGGTCAGGGCTGGGCTGTCAAAGTCCTGCTCTGGGTCCCTGGAGTTGGAGGCCCAGAGGCTGTGGCCGTGTGGCATGGTGACGCAGGTTATCCTGTCTGGGGGTCACCTTTCCTGTCTGCAAAATGGGTATCACACTGGCTGGACCCCAGCCTCCATCACAGGGACAGTGCTCACACTGCCGTCTCCTGCAGCCCAGTGCGCCAGGGAGCCACGCGTCACACGCGGCACTGCCACGGAGGCGGCTCTGCACCGCTGCAGGTCCCTGTCCTGAGCCTGACTCCCTTGTCCATTTCTTGCCACAGAGCCAGCGGAGGAGGACGAGGAGACCCCACAGCTGATGCGGACCAAGAGCGACGCAGCCTATGTGATCCAGAGGCGGCCCAGGAGCCGGGCGCCCGGCGAGGCCCAGAGGATCCGGCGACACCGCTTCTCCATCAATGGGCACTTTTACAACCACAAGGTGAGGGCCCAGCCTGGCCTCTCCCCTGGGCCCTGAAGCTGAGGCTTAGAGAGCCAGCCCTAAGCACCGTGTAGTCGCTGGGCCTCTGTAGCAGGGGCCCCTCGGTGGTCACGCCCGAATTCACCCTCAGCAACACCCTGGTAGGCTTCCCAGGTGGTGCCAGTGCAGAAGACGTAGGAGACGCAGGCCGGATCCCTGGAGGGGAGCGTGGCGGCCACCCCCGTATTCTGGCCTGGGAAATCCCATGGACAGAGAAGCTTGGGGGGGCGGCTACAGTCCAAGGTGTCGCAAAGAGTCAGACACAACAGAAGCGACTTAGCCTGCACGCACAGCCCTGGTATGCAGGTGGGGCTGTGCCCACGTCCTGATGGAGAGACAGACTCAGGAGGACAATGGTCTTGCCCCAAATAACATTTCATTTCATGACCAGAAAGCCTGTCTTTTTTCCATCAATTCATTCTCACAAACTGCGTGAATATCTGGAGGGTGACGCTAAATTCATCTTCAACAAGTCACTTTTCTGCAAGGTTTCCACCCAAGGCTGGTTCATTGTTTCAGGGGAATGTCATATCCCCACTGTCATTGTCGCTCGGCAGATTAAGCCAGCTGGGTCGAGGTGTGCCCGGAGCACGTGTGAAGGGTCCCAGAGAACTCACACAGCTCCTGATTCCCAGCACTTAGCCTTTTGTCCAAGCCTTTTGTCCAAGTATGTATTGTACTGACCTCAGGAAAAAAAGATCTCCTTCCCCTGATGACATCATTCCATAAACAAACCCAACTGTAAAAAGGAGAAGTGGATTGTTGCTATAAATGGCACGCATGGCGGTGTGGGTGAGGCCCTGAATGGAGCGTCCTGCCCTGGAACACATCCCGCAGCGCTGGGAAGCTGGAAGCCAGGGCTTCCAGGCTCAGCAGCTGCCCTTCCTGATAGGTGGTGGGTGACTCATGGGATGGGGGAGCTGGGCGAAGGGAGATCTTGGCTCCGATCTGAAGCACAGTCACACAGGGGAGGTCTGCTCGGAGCCATTCAAGCCACTCTTATGGTACCCTGCACTTAGGGATGAAGAATTCAACAAGGCGGGCTGAAGGGACCCTGCTCCATCATCAGGACCTCCCTCCATCCACACTAGGTTTGCAGTGAGTGTTAATGAGGAACAGTAGGTTACCTTCACTAAGTCTAGGAGGGTGAGTGTGTCAGCCACTCTGAGTCATGTCCAACTCTTTGTGACCCCGGGGACTATACTCTGCCAGGCTTCTCTGTCCATGCGATTTACCAGGCAAGAATACTGGAGTGGGTAGCCATTCCCTCCTCCAAGAGGTCTTCCTGGCCCAGGGACTGAACCCAGGTCTCCTGCATTGCAGGCGGATTCTTTACCATCTGAGCCACCAAGGAGGCCCAAGTCTAGGGAAACCAGGAGTATCTGAGAGTAGTTTCCTCAGAGTGGGAGGGGAGGGCAGGGCTGAAGTTAAACAGAGATTAAGAATGTCTGGATTAGCCAAAGGACCAGCCTTCTAACTTGGGTTCTTGTTTTTTTTTAAACGTAGACCGTTTTTAGTCTTTATTGAATTTGTTGCCATATTGCTTTGCTTCTGGTTTTTGGCCACAAGGTATGTGGGATCTTACCTCTCTGCCCAGGGGTCAAACCCAGCCCCCTGCGCTGGAAGGCAAAGTCTTAACCCCTGAACTGCCAGCAAAGTCCCTGACTTGGGTGTTCTTTAAATGCTGTTCCAAAGGGGTTTAGTCTGCAAAGTGTTAAGTAAGCACCATTTGCTAATATTTGAATACATATTCATATGCCACTTTAAGGGACTATTTGAAAATTTAGATTCTTTGCATGGATTTAGGCTCATTCTAATCCTACATTCCTAAAAAAAAAAGGGAGGCCTCTAGGACTCAGGGCACTGAATCATGGGCCTATCTTCAGTACGTCCTCCTCTCCTCTAAGGGTGTGTTGGGCACTTTAAACCTTACATTAGTCGTTGCGAATGTCACGGGCACATGGAGAATTCCGAACACCCTGTAGCCTTTGCAATGAGCCGAAGTGAAGAGTCGGGGCTCTCATCACAGCCTTCCGCTTCCCTTGGCGCCATCCTGCCAAGAAGGGCCTCTTAGCCAGACAGAGCTGCACTCGACACACTAGTCAGGGTGGCTGTTCCCCAAGTCACAGACGTACCTGCCACCCTGGGTCCATTCTTCCAGGCAAACTGGGTGCCTCCCCGGACATGAACTAGCGTCTCAGGCATGCTGGACCGTGGATTCACATCTCCTGAAGGAGAAGAGGCTCCCTTTTTTGCTCCTCGCTCCATATCCATTCGGAATCAGTGTCCTTAGAAACCAGGTAACATAGTGCTTGAGTCAAAGGCAACAGTTAAAAAGTAACAGTAATAAATTCCTAGAGTTAACTTCCTGGAGTTGTTATTCCAGGTTTTATTTCTTAGAACTGTACACTACTGCTCCACTTAAATTATTTTCTAGGACAGTTCTTGCTCACAGTAGTGCTGGCTTGATCTCCAGAGTGGGTAAACTTGGTACCTGTTTGCAGTGCTTTGCCTGTTGGACTCAAGTGTGTTCCGTGAGGGAGGAACCGTTGTGGTTAGGGACGGGAAGAGAGCCACGGGACCTCTGTTCCTACTTGGAGCTGGTTGGTCCCTTCTTGAGAAAAGAGTTCAGGCAGAAGAAACACTGCGTCTTGTTGACATGGCCTTTCTTCTCCGAGAGACAGGCTGACTCCTCTGTCTCATATTTCTTAGAAACTGAAAGTCCAGTCGGACTTTCTGCACCGCCCAGAGTCATTCTACATCTTAGCTGTGGAGAAAGCAGGTCTGGGTTTGAGGCTGGCTCTAGTCCTTGGGCCTCAGCTGGGGACACTGAACAGAGCCCTCATGCACCCTGAGCCCCAGTACATCCTGGGGAAAGCCGTGCTAAGACCACACAGGAGGAATGCGTGAGCTGGGATTTGGTTTCAGAAAGCAAGGAGGAGCTTGCCCACAGGGAAGTCAGACATGAAGGGAGGACCCTGAGCCGCACTGGTGAAGCATGAGGCGTGGGGCAGCTCTGCCCTTTCTGGACGGGTGACTCCGATGAGCTACTAACCTCTCCAAGCTCCGTGTACTTCTAAGGACTGCTGTGAAGATTAAATCAAAGAATCTATATAAAGTATTTAGCAGGGTTATTACCTGATTAGTGATCATTAAGGACTTAATAAGTTTAAAGTTTATTCCCTGGAAATTCCCTGGTTGACTTCACGCATGGTGTCTCATGAACAAAGGCAGATGCCTGTGAGAATACCACGGGCCCCCAAAACTGTGCAGAAGCCGTGTGGCTGGAGCACGGGATGCTTGGGAGGGAGCCACGTGCCACATGAGCGCCGTGTGGGAGGAGCCGCGGACGCCACCGTCTAGGCTGTGGCGCGTGCGGTGATACAGTGCCGCTCAAGCTCTACCCTACAAATAGCATCCCGGGGCGTTCTCAAATGCAGATGCCGACCCAGGAGTCTGCCCCAGGGAGCCCGAGACTCTATACTGACACGGCTGGTCTAGAACACACGTCGAGCTGCAAAATGTTTGAAAGATTGTTCCTTTGGGCAATAGGGTGGAAAATGGATCGAAAGGGCTGAGACTAGAGGGGAAAAGTTGGGAAGCTGATGCAGTATAAACAGAGGGCCTCACTGCAGGCGAGCTGGGAGAATAGAGCAGAGAGGACAGATCTGAGAACCTTTAGCCTCAGAATCAGCAGACACTCGGTGATTTGGTTCTAGACGGAGTAGAGAGGCTCGCTCCCCAGCCCCTCGTGGATGACCCTCACGGCCCTTCTTATTGTTCAGTTGCTCTGCTGCTGCTAAGTCACGTCAGTTGTGTCCAACTCTGCGATAGTAGTGCTGGCTTGATCTCCAGAGTGGGTAAACTTGGTACCTGTTTGCAGTGCTTTGCCTGTTGGACTCAAGTGTGTTCCGTGAGGGAGGAACCGTTGTGGTTAGGGACGGGAAGAGAGCCACGGGACCTCTGTTCCTACTTGGAGCTGGTTGGTCCCTTCTTGAGAAAAGAGTTCAGGCAGAAGAAACACTGCGTCTTGTTGACATGGCCTTTCTTCTCCGAGAGACAGGCTGACTCCTCTGTCTCATATTTCTTAGAAACTGAAAGTCCAGTCGGACTTTCTGCACCGCCCAGAGTCATTCTACATCTTAGCTGTGGAGAAAGCAGGTCTGGGTTTGAGGCTGGCTCTAGTCCTTGGGCCTCAGCTGGGGACACTGAACAGAGCCCTCATGCACCCTGAGCCCCAGTACATCCTGGGGAAAGCCGTGCTAAGACCACACAGGAGGAATGCGTGAGCTGGGATTTGGTTTCAGAAAGCAAGGAGGAGCTTGCCCACAGGGAAGTCAGACATGAAGGGAGGACCCTGAGCCGCACTGGTGAAGCATGAGGCGTGGGGCAGCTCTGCCCTTTCTGGACGGGTGACTCCGATGAGCTACTAACCTCTCCAAGCTCCGTGTACTTCTAAGGACTGCTGTGAAGATTAAATCAAAGAATCTATATAAAGTATTTAGCAGGGTTATTACCTGATTAGTGATCATTAAGGACTTAATAAGTTTAAAGTTTATTCCCTGGAAATTCCCTGGTTGACTTCACGCATGGTGTCTCATGAACAAAGGCAGATGCCTGTGAGAATACCACGGGCCCCCAAAACTGTGCAGAAGCCGTGTGGCTGGAGCACGGGATGCTTGGGAGGGAGCCACGTGCCACATGAGCGCCGTGTGGGAGGAGCCGCGGACGCCACCGTCTAGGCTGTGGCGCGTGCGGTGATACAGTGCCGCTCAAGCTCTACCCTACAAATAGCATCCCGGGGCGTTCTCAAATGCAGATGCCGACCCAGGAGTCTGCCCCAGGGAGCCCGAGACTCTATACTGACACGGCTGGTCTAGAACACACGTCGAGCTGCAAAATGTTTGAAAGATTGTTCCTTTGGGCAATAGGGTGGAAAATGGATCGAAAGGGCTGAGACTAGAGGGGAAAAGTTGGGAAGCTGATGCAGTATAAACAGAGGGCCTCACTGCAGGCGAGCTGGGAGAATAGAGCAGAGAGGACAGATCTGAGAACCTTTAGCCTCAGAATCAGCAGACACTCGGTGATTTGGTTCTAGACGGAGTAGAGAGGCTCGCTCCCCAGCCCCTCGTGGATGACCCTCACGGCCCTTCTTATTGTTCAGTTGCTCTGCTGCTGCTAAGTCACGTCAGTTGTGTCCAACTCTGCGACCCATAGACGGCAGCCCACCAGGCTCCCCCATCTCTGGGATTTTCCAGGCAAGAACACTGGAGTGGGTTGCCATTTCCTTCTCCAATGCATGAAAGTGAAAAGTGAAAGTGAAGTCACTCAGTCGTGTCAACTCTTAGCGACCCCAAGGACTGCAGCCTACGAGGCTCCTCCGTCCATGGGGTTTTCCAGGCAAGAGTACTGGAGGGGGTTTGCCATCGCCTTCTCTGGTTCAGTCACTCAGTCAGTTCAGTCGCTCAGTCATGTCCGACTCTTTGAGACCCCATGAATCGCAGCACGCCAGGCCTCCCTGTCCATCACCATCTCTCGGAGTTCACTCAGACTCACGTCCATCAAGTCCGTGATGCCATCCAGTCATCTCATCCTCGGTCGTCCCCTTCTCCTCCTGCCCCCAATCCCTCCCAGCATCAGAGTCTTTTCCAATGAGTCAACTCTTTGCATGAGGTGGCCAAAGTACTGGAATTTCAGCTTCAGCATCATTCCTTCCAAAGAAATCCCAGGGCTGCTCTCCTTCAGAATGGACTGGTTGGATCTCCTTGCAGTCCCAGGGACTCTCAAGAGTCTTCTCCAACACCACAGTTCAAAAGCATCAATTCTTCAGCACTCAGCCTTCTTCACAGTCCAACTCTCACATCCATACATGACCACTGGAAAAACCATAGCCTTGACTAAACGGACCTTAGTCGGCAAAGTAATGTCTCTGCTTTTGAATATGCTATAACTTTTCTTCCAAGGAGTAAGTGTCTTTTAATTTCTTGGCTGCAGTCACCATCTGCAGTGATTTTGGAGCCCAAAAATATAAGGTCTGACACTGTTTCCCCATCTATTTCCCATGAAGTGATGGGACCGGATGGGATCTTCGTTTTCTGAATGTTGAGCTTTAGGCCAACTTTTTCACTCTCCTCTTTCACTTTCATCAAGAGGCTTTTTAGCTCCTCTTCACTCAGTTGTGTACAGTTCTTTGCGATCCCATGCACTGCAGCACAGCAAGCTTCCCATGGCCCTGGTTCCTAGAAAAATGAATCTAGCTCTTATAGACCTGCAGGCATCTTTCTTAGAGGCCTCGTACAATGTGAGCTGTCAAAGCTTCTCGGATCTGGGCACAGCTTGTGTGTGGATCTGTGTGGGTAGACAGACACAAGTGATTGCAGAGCCCAGGGTCACCTGCTGCCCCAGGCTGCTCAGCACCAGTGGGCTGACAGTACGCCCACACCCTGCCTGGTGTCAGCCCTGTGTCCCCTCTGGCCTCGCCCTGAGCCTCCTCCCCTTCCTGTGCAGACCTCCGTGTTCACTCCTGCCTATGGGTCCATGACCAACGTGAGAGTCAACAGCACCATGACGACCGTGCAGGTGCTCACTCTGCTGCTGAACAAGTTCCGGGTGAGTGTGGCTGTGGGCAGCCTCGCCCCAGAGGCTGGTGGTTGGCAGTTTTGCTGGGGAGGGGCTGGTGGAAGCCATGGCTCCTGGGAGAAGGCTGAACGAGGTTTCCTCTGCTGAGCTAGCAGGAGAAATGCTCTGGGAATTTAGGGGGGCATCCCTGGGGATTTGTGTGTGCGGCGTTGGAGATGTGGTTGCTGCCAGGGCCCTTTTCTCTCTCCTGTCTTGAAAAGCCATGGTCTGACTTCCTGTCTACCTTTGCAGGTGGAAAACGGCCCCAGTGAGTTTGCACTCTACATCGTTCATGAGTCTGGGGGTAAGTGTCTTGCCTTTGACTCAAGTCCCCATCCGTTTGGCAAGCTTACCGACGGAGCTCCTTCTCTGAGGGCTGAGCTGGCTTGTGCAGTCCTGGCCTTCGGACACACTGCCCCCACCACGGGCAGCCCTCCCAGGCTTATATCCAGGCACACTTGTCATCCCTTTCGGAATCCCACCAGAACCACATGGTGAGCCGCCTCTCCAGTGGGTTCGGTGAGGAGTGGGGAGGACGGGGCGTCTGGGTCTTCAGGATGGGTGAGAAGCCCCTCGCCCACTGAGAGCTGCTGTTGCAGAGCTTGTACCTCACAGCCCTCTGTCCAGCGCTGCATGGCCTGGCCTCCCCAAGTCCACTTCCCGCACCGTGCTCCTCCAGCCACTGTTCCTGTCTGAGCTGGGCCTTCGCTGAAGGACACGGTCCACACCAAGGCAGTGTCCATCACACAACATCACTGCCAGGGCCCCTAGACATCTCTCTTCTATCCCTTTCCCATCTTGGAACAGAGAGACACAGTCCTACCACCCCACGAATTTTCTCTACCACGTTCTTTTTCAGAGCGTACAAAGTTAAAAGACTGTGAGTACCCACTGATTTCCAGAATCCTGCATGGGCCCTGTGAGAAGATCGCCAGGATATTCCTGATGGAAGCTGACTTGGGCGAGGAGGTCCCCCACGATGTGAGTGGGGCTGAGGCATCCCCACTCATCTCCTGAGGGAGGGGCTGGGGGACGGCGTGGCCAACTCCTGTGACCTCGGGCAGAGCCCCCTTGGGCAATGCTTCTGGGCCCCCCGTGACCATCACAGAGTCCATCCTGTCTTCATGGTTTCATCCGGCTTGTTGCCATCAGCCACCACCAGACCCATCAGCTGGCTCAGGGAATAAGAAGTTGGGTCTTAGAAAACTATGGCTTGGCCTTTTCCACTCTTTCTAGACAGGTAGAGTCTTTTCCTTCATTGGAGTGCGTTTTGTTGTTATTTACATTAAGAAAACAACAAAAGCTCCTTACCTAGGGCCTAACTGCACCTTTTGGAAAGGACCAAGTGTCTCAGGACATCTTGAGTCCTGACTGGGTGATGAGCACATTTCCAAACTCCGCTACACAGAATAGGCCTATAGGGTGTGGACCTCAAGAAGAAGGCCTGTGACCCTGTGTCCCTTGGGCCATTTGCAGACTAGTGAGTTCCATTCTATTGTTGGAAACAATGGCTTTCCCACCATCTCCACCCCTACCCCAGAGAACTCCCAGTGACTGGCTCACTATTGAATGGTCTTCCTAAAACTCATTTATCTTTCCTCCCAGGGATCACAGTTGCCTTTAGGGTCAGAATGGGCTCCATCCTCCCATCCTGGTAGACACAGAGCTGTGTGTCGGGGGGAAAAGGGGAGAAGACAGGCAGCCTCTTCCTTGGAGACAAGACCCTGCTGAATCGGCCACAAGGAAAAGAAAACACTTTTGACCTCTAGGTTAAAGCACATTGAAATGTTCTTGGATTTTCTAGGTCGCTCAGTACATTAAGTTTGAAATGCCGGTGCTGGACAGTTTTGTTGAGAAATTAAAAGAAGAGGAGGAAAGAGAAATAATCAAACTGACTATGAAGTAAGCAGCACCTGAATAGCCAGTCGTGGGTCTGGAACATCAGGGCAAGCATGCAGTCAGAGCACCAGGCCTGGGGCTGGGAGAGCTCTCCCTGCAGGTGTGCCAGGCATCCTCACGCAGTTCAGGGACGCCTCCCCCAGCCCCTTGCTCCATAGGGCCACCAGACTGGGGTGACAGCCTGCCAAAATGGGGGCCTGCAGCCCAGGCTGCCCATCGAGCCTTGGCAGCCCTGCCGTCGTGGGGGCGGACACGAGCTGCTGAACCTGGGCAGGAGACTCGGGCCGCAGCCTGGGCCGGCCCTGGCCCAGGGCTGTGTGTTCTGCGGGCGACACTGCCCTGGAGGTGCGACCGGGGGCCTGCCCGTGCACACTCAGCCTGGTCTGAAAAGCGCCCGTTCACGCTAGCTGGACCGCTGAGCCTGCCCCAAGGCGGCGGTTATTGGGACTGCCCGTACCCACTGATGGTTGCAAGCGCAGGGGACCAGTTCAATGGGCAGGAGAGTGGGTGTCACCTGCTGACTCCTGGGGGGATGCTCCGGCAGGGCCTGGCTGTGTGAGGTCAGGTCGCAGACCCCGATGGTCTGGGTCTCCCTCTGCAAGGGCAACTCGGTCCAAGTCCCTCTTAGGAAGGGAAGGAGGGAGGCTGCTCACCGTCAGAGTCTGCGGTCGGGGGACTGTGTAAATCTTTCTGTGTGTACAGTCAGGCCCCACTCAGGCAGTCAGCGGAGACCTCAGCAGAGGGAACCGTGTCACTGTAGCGAGGAGGGACCTGGGGGTCACTCGGTGCACAGACAGGGAAGGGCGGCCCGAGGTGAGGGAGGAGTCTGCACCGTGCGAGTGCGGAGCCAGGGCCCGGACACAGGCCTCCTGACCCACTCTGGCGCCCCGTCTAGTCCAGCACACTCCTGTCCGTACTGGAGACTCTTTGGAATAGAAGGAGCATTCTGTGAAGCTTGACAGAGTCTGCAGCCCTGTTTGACTGCTCCTCGAAGCCAGTGGCCTCGCAGGATGTGGGTCCTGGCTCTTCCTTCTCCTTGGCAGAGGAGAGATGGTGGCCACTAATCAGCCGGGCAGGAGCCATGGGTCTCCAGGCCCAGCATCTCTGGGCTCCTCTGCTGTGCTACTCACTCCCTGTGCCCTCTGGTACCAGTGAATCCTCTCGGCTGTGTCTCCCTCCAGGTTCCAAGCCCTGCGTCTGACGATGTTACGGCGCCTGGAGCAGCTGGTGGAAGCCAAGTAGCCCAGCAGCACCTGCCCCTTGCGAAGCCCCCAGCAGCTACCGCACATTGACAGCCAGGGGCCAAGCCCCGATCGGCCACACAGACTGATCGCACGGCCGGCCGAGGGATCTGGCATCTGTGCTCCTGCCTGTCCACCCACCAGGCAGCATGAGTCCCCCGGCCCTGGCCCTGGGCTCCAAGCTGAGCACTCACGGGGCCCAGTCCTAAGCCTGAGGACCCAGGAGCTTGCTGGCTGGGGGCTGCATGTGAGCTGGGCCTGGGCTGCGAGCAGCCCTGAAGCTGTGACATGAGCCAGGTTAAGGGACGAGCTAGCACAGCCGGTCCTGTTCATGCCACACCTCCCCAGCTCAGGGCAGCAGAGCATGGTCTTGCTTCTAGAGTGTGGGCGCCACCTGCTTTTCCAGTGCCTGGCCCAGAGCTACTGCAGAACGACAAGCCACTATCCTCATGAGACACGCGAGCCGCTAGACCCTGTCCAGCCTCTCCTCACGCCGCCGCTCAGGACTGCTGGGAAGAGCAGGAACTGCCAGCGGGTGTGAGGTGCGCAGCGCTCCCATCTGTCACATTACCGTGGCGGGCCAGGCAGAGCCTCTGATGTCCTAAGCCTCTGATGTCGCTCCCTGAGCCTCGCATAGCTCAGTGCCTTGCCGGCAGAGGTCAGGCCGAGAATAAGAGCGCCAGCGGCCCATCTCTCAGCGGCACTGGCTCTGAACTTCCCCAGCAACACCTGAAGGGACTCTCATAAGGAGCTCGCTGAAAGAAGCACGTCAGCTGGACCACACTGAGGAGGTGACCCACAGGACCCTGCAAGGATGCCCCCAGGGTGGGTGAGAGGCCAGGAGCAGTCTGGGGCCTGCCGGCAGTGGCTCAGGAAGGGCACGCCTCGCCTGTCTCTGCGCTCCTGCTCCTCGATGCTTGTACGCCTCCCGCCCTCTCTGGGTGTGTGTCAATACTTCCCATCAAAGGGCCACCACCGGGAAAAACTGTTCGAGGAGAAAGGGCTTTGAATCCCCTGCGGCCAAATCCAGAACAATTTGGGTCTGCCAGTTGATGGAAAAATTCTAGAATGAACAAGAAGGCCTTTGCAAGAATTATGCAACCGTTTACAGCAGTCATGTGAGTTGTTTGTCCAAAACAGAGCAAATGATACCAGATTCTCCCCATGGGGCCCATGGACTGTGGATTTAAAGGGAAAAACTATAAAGTCTCCCGAAGCCAGAAAGTCAACACGAGTGAGACTCCAACTCTGCCTCAATCAGCAGCTCCTCACCGGCGCCCAAGAGAGCAGAGCGTGGGAGCAGCTAGGCCGTTTGAGCCCACTGTTCAGGGTGAGCCCCACACCAGGACTTCCCCCCACCCTGGCCCGGCGCGCTGCTCAGAGGCAGGTGCAGCGGTGCCCCGGGGAGGCCACCGCCCGTCTCCTTTGCCCGAAGGGGTTCCTAGGTTCTCAATAAAGTTGTTGCCACGTGCAACCAAATGAGTTAGGCCCACGCTTTTTTTTTTCCGCTTGTGTGTGTCTACCTTGACCTCTGCTCTGACCTCTGAAACTCTTGTCTTACAGGACGTGTTGCCAAGTTTGGTAGAGGAGTTAATGCTGAGCACGGCCTACCGCTCTTGACACTGACATGCCTCCTTCCTTTCCAGGCCCATCCTTGGGATTGGTGTGGGGTCTGAGGACAGCGACAGCCGTAGGGCTCAGAGGAGGAGGTCTGGGCAGCCTGGACAGTAAGCGTTAGGGTCGCCCCTAATTGCAGCGTTCCAGCATCAGGAGCACCTCTGGAATCTTCCGGGGCTCAGGGTCTAGGAGATGGTAGAGAGCTGGCCAAACAGGGTTCCCCAGCGAAATAGGGAAATAGCTACGCGGAGGGCTTCCCTGGTGGCTCAGATAAAAGAATCTGCCTGCAGAGCAGGAGACCTGGGTTCAGTCCCTGGATTGGGAAGATCCCCTGGAGAAGGAAATGGCAACCCACTCTAGTATTCTTGCCTAGAAAATCCCATGGACAGAGCAGCCTGGCGGGTCACAGGAGTCGGACATGATGAGAAAAACAGCCACCAGCTTCCCAGACCATATTTACACGTGTGGGTCAAGGACAACTGCTGACCGTTGTTCGGCAGTAACCGAGGGACAGCCACCTTGTGCCAGACCTGAGCTCAGCTCCAAAGGGGCAGACAGTCCTGCTGCAGCCTGCATTCAGAGGCCTCCTCCCCGGGAGGCCAGGCCACACACTCCGCGGGGCCAGGGAGTCTGCAGAGCAGAGACGGTGAAGCTCCCTGGAAGGAGGCCCAGGGCTGAGCCCCAACGGCCTAAGAGCGTGTGAGACGTTCCAGCCTGAAGATGCCGCTAACCTTGGGGCAGACAGGGCCTGACCCATGAAAAGCCATCAGATGGAGAAACCCTCTGTAAACATTCCCCAGTTTTGTTTAGGGGGGTTGGTTGGTTTTGTTTTTTCTTTTCAGCTGTTACAGTATTACTTCATTTAAGGCCTGTCTTGATAAGGGCCACCTGTGAAATAGAAAAGTTACCAAAACTAACTTCTGAATAACATAGCTAAGACATCTCTAACAGGAAAAAGGTACAGACATACCTGAGATATTGCAGAATTGGTTCCAGAGCACCGCAGTAAGGCAAATATCACAATACAGTGAGTCACACAAATTGGTTTCCCATTGCATATCAAAGTTATGTTTAAGTCTCCCATCACCTATGAAGCGTACAACAGCATCGTATGTAAGAAACAAAGCATGTACCTTAATTTTGAAATACTTTATTGCTAAAAAATGCTAACCATTCTCAGCCTTTGGCATAATCTTTTGCAACAGTGACATCAAAGATTATTGATCATAGATCACTGTTATAATAATGACAGGCTTGAAAATTGCTATATCAACGAAAAAAAAAACAGCTTAAAATTTGCGACTTTTTTTTTATTAGAGGATAATTATTTTACAATATTGTGATGATTTTTGCCATACATCAACATGAATTGCCATTGGTTGACATATGTCTCCTCTCTCTTGAACCCCCTTCCTGAGTTATGTTTTATTTGGGGAACTTACTGAGGACCAAACCCCATGGGAGAGCCTGTTAGACAGCTCTGAAGAACTGTTCCAGAGAGTTAAGGGAGGAGACAAGATATGAAGTTTTTGCTTTAAAAAGGAACAAAAAAAAAACATGTGATCAAACATCAAAAGATTAATGCTAATCACAAAAAAACAGACAAGCAGGCATCTCAAGTTAGTGATTTTACTGCCTTTTGTGTATGGAAGACACTAGAGTCTGGCTCATTAAAATTGCTCCTTAGATATGCATCTTAACTATGGAGGGCCAGTATCCTGTTTTTCTCTATCCTGAATTCCCCTCGGGCTACACCTTTGGAGCAGCTGCAGTGGCTGATGACTTGATAGCAGGCAACACTTCTTGTTTACAGGAGCGGCTGGCAACGTGCAACGTTTTTTTGTCCGCAGTGAGAATTACCAAAATGTGACACAGAGATATGAGGTAAGCAAAGTCGTGTCCGACTCTTTGCGACTCCATGGGCTGCAGCCCACCAGGCTCCTGTCCGTGGGACTCTCCAGGCAAGAGCACTGGAGTGGGTGCCACTGCCTTCTCCAGAGGATCCTCCCCACCCAGGGATCAATCCCAGGTCTCCCACATTGTAGACAGATGCTTTACCGTCTGAGCCACCAGGGAACTGAGCAAAGGCTACTGGAAAAATGGCATCGACAGACGTATTCAATGCAAGGATACCACAAACCTTCAGTTTAAAAAACAAATGCAATGTCTGCAAAGAACAATGAAACAATCATGCCTATACACTTGTACAACCTTCTGAGGACTACGAAGCTTTCTGTCAACAATGCTTGCCTCTCGGAGGCAATTTGAAAAGATGCTAATGCAGCTCACCAGGACACCACAGTTTCAGACTTTCTCCCAGGCTCTGTGGTTTCCTGCTGGTCTGTGTGGGAGTTCCGTGTACCTCTCTCCACAGAGCTGTCAGAGAGTTTGTCATGCCTTGCTTCACTCACTGGTACTCAGGTAGAAAATGTATCCAAAGGCAGAGTGAAGATGGCAGCGGTGAGCGTCCTCTCCTAGATCAGGACGGTCTTCCCAGGTCAGACCTCAGGAACCAGGGAGAATAATAGACACAAGATAAAAATCAACATGATTGCAAAAGATCTGAACTCAGGAAAAGCAGGGTAATTTGCCCAGAGCAAATGAGCTGAAGGAAAAAAAAAAAAAAAAAAAAAAAAGGCTTGTTTTTCCTGTGGTTATAGCCATTTGCTACCAGCTTAGATTGTTCACCAGAAGACGGATTAAAGACCTTCCCACTGTTAAAGCCATTGGTTCACCAAGGACACACCTGGCTCCTTAGTCCTAGGGAAACAAAGCACGAGGCTCACCCTGTCAGATCAGGTGACTGTGGAGAAGCTAGCAATACACAATGTGCCCGTGTGGGCAGGATCCAGGTGCCCACAGCGGCAGGCAGCAGTGGGCTATGTTTGTCAGGCGCCCTGCTCCTCCCTCCCAGGAAAAGCGGTCAGACTCAAGCCTTTCCAAATGTGAAAACAGCAAAGTGCACACGCTGTCTTCAGGTCCCAGGAGCTGTGGTTATCTGGGAGCAAGCCAGCTGCTGATCTGCCCTTGGACTCTGCTCCCTCCTGGCTGGCCTTTTAACAGAGATGTTTTCTGCAAACTCAGGAATGGGAATCCCCAGAGTTTCCTTTCCCAGAGAAACCAAAGGAAACAGAAAGCAAAGCCTCAGGCTTGGAGGGCAGAACCATTGTTCGGGGGCCCTTCGCGGGAGAGAGACGGCCCTGTCGCTGCACTTGGTCCCTGGGTCGTGTGACCGGCCTCCTGCGCAGTGTTGCCAGTGTGGACCCCAGGCGGCTGCGCTCCCTGCTGGGGCGGTGCTTTCTGGTGTGTGTCTGCAAGGGAGCTGGGGTGCAAGGGACGAAACTAGAGTAAAAAGAAGCTGTCTTGCCAAGACAGTTCTGTCTGTAACACAACTCTGTATCGCAATTATACTCAAAAAAAAAAAAAAAAAGACTGTTCTCAGCCCAGAAGTCTCTTCTTCCTAGAATCAAACACAACTGGGCCCAGGGACACTCTGGCCCTTGCTGTGAGCAGTTTCCCAAAGAAGCCCTAACCATCAGAGAGCTGGCCTGTCTTGACCCAATTTTCTCAGAAAGATATGGTGTTGGGAGAACACAGCCTATCTCTGCGGCCCTGAATGTACAGTCTTCCCCCTCCCTTCCCCTTGCCTTTTTCCTTTCTGCTTTGTATCTGCGCTTTCCTTGTGGCTCAGCTGGTAGAGAAGCTGCCTGTGGTGTAGGAGACCTGGGTTCGGAAGATCCTCTAGATCTGCAAATATTCACACTGGTTCTGTAAACACCCAGTGTGGCCAACTTCATTCACTCTGTTTAAAAGTAACCTGGAATTCTATCTGACAGGTACTGCTAGGCAGAGGCGAAGAGCATGGGCTCTGAGCCCAAACTGTCTGCTGCTTATGAACCTGTGGCCTCAGGCAAGCTGCTGCTGCCGCTGCTAAGTCGCTTCAACTCTGTGCGACCCCATAGACGGCAGCCCCCCAGGCTCCGCCGTCCCTGGGATTCTCCAGGCAAGAACACTGGAGTGGGTTGCCATTACCTTCTCCAGTGCAGGAAAGTGAAAAGTGAAAGGAAAGTCGCTCAGTCGTGTCTGACTCTTCTTAGCGACCCCATGGACTGCAGCCCACCAGGTTTCCCCGTCCCTGGGATTCTCCAGGCAAGAACACTGGAGTGGGCTGCCATTTCCTTCTCCAGTGCAGGAAAGTGAAAAGTGAAAGGGAAGTCGCTCAGTCGTGTCCGACTCCTAGTGACCCCGTGGACTGCGGCCCACCAGGCTCCTCCCTCCCTGGGGTTTGCCAGGCGAGAGTGCTGGCGTGGGTGCCGTGGCTACATGCCTCCATTTTCTAAGAGTTACAGGATTATAACAATTCTCATCTCTTAAGGTTGTAGAAGGTATAGAGCTTTGCTGTAGTAACAACAAATAACAAAAATCGTGGTCAGAGCAAGAGCACTTATTTCTCTGGCCTGTTACACGTGGCTACAGGGGGCTGCAAGTGGGCTCACGTGGCTCCGCTCCACGTGTCCTCTCTCCTGCAGCAGCCACTACATGGGACGTGTTATTCTTGAGGCAGAGGGAGGAAAGGGTGGAGGCAGCAGCACAGCGGCCCAGCTTCTTCTGGAGTGGGCTACACGCTGCATCCACACACGAGCAGCTGGCCAGCGCTACTCCTGTAAAGGTGATGTCAGAGGAACGGACGGTCATTCACTAGGAGACGATGAAAGTCACACAGCTCTAAGCAGGGACGCAAAGCTCAAGAAGGGTGGAGCAAATGCTCAGAAACAGCCACTGCACAGGAAAGCTGGCTAAGGCGCTGCCAGGGCTTCCCACAGCGCCTGGAACCTAGCAGCACTCAGTAGGCGTCGGCTGCTATCCCACTGACACACCGAGAGCAGAAAGCCTTGCCTGCTTCCTCTCTCTTCTTTCTTTCCTTCTTTACTCCACCCCCTCCTCTCCACCCCACATCCTTTTCTATCTCTCGCCTCTCTCCACCCTCGCGCCCCAAATAGTCCCAGCAGGTCACTTCTGTTCTTGAAACTTTACCTAAACTATCTTTGTGCACTGTCCCATACCCCCACCCCCACCCAGCCATCAGAATCAACCACCTGTAGCAATAATTTAATAGTAAACTAACAATGGCTGGCATGCTCCAGTCCATGGGGTCACAAAGAGTCAGACACAACTTCTCAACGGAACAGCAACAAGCCATGCCTCATATTTCCCATGTGTTAGGCACTGCACTCAGTGCCTTCCATTATCTTATTTAATCCTAACAGGCTGGCTATCATCTAGATCACCGAGTTGACAGTCCCTATCCAGGACAGTTTCATGCTTTGCCATCTGCAGAGCAGAAGGCTCCATCTTGAGATCTGAACCTCTGATCTAGTCTTGCTTCTGTCATCAACCCACTATGTATTCCAGGCAACTTTCTCTCTCAGCCTTATCTTATTGCTCTTTAAGACACATACTAGGATCCCTGCTTCGTGAGACTATAGTAAAGATGAATGACCAGAGAACAGATGCAAAAGCACTTTGTGAACAATGAGAAACCTTATAAATTCACTCATTCAACAAATACTTGCTGAGCGCCTGCTACTTCTGAACACTGTTTTGAGCACTACAGATATGACAAAGAACAGGAGGTATATCATGACAGCTTCGGTGCCCCTGTGAAGTCATGAGCTCTTGATCTAGAAACATGGGGAGCTTTTGTTCTAATATGTCTTTCGAGAATTTAGGAAGCCTTTGGAGGATTCTGAACAAAATGAATGACGTAATCTGAGTTGTTTTTCGGAGCACCACTCCGGGGCTGTGAGTAGATGTAGGAAGACCAGAGAGGAAGCCAGTGCAATAATCAGACAGGAGGCAACAGCAGGCTGGCGGCATTAACAGCAGTGGAGGTGTTGTAAGTGGTTCAGTTCGGGATATGTTTTGCAGACAGGAGGTAATAGAGCTCAGTGGGGCTAATAGCAGAGGTGTTGAAAGTGGCTCAATTCGGGATATATTTTGAAGATCAAGCCAACAGAACTATAGGTGGCTTGGAATTGGGTTTGGGGTAAAAAAAGAGACAACAGTGACGTCAAGATTTTTTGACCTGAGCAACTGGAAAGTTGGAGTTGCCATCAACTGTCAGGATGAAGACTGCTGAAGTGACATGTTCGGTGACTATAGTAAGTTCATCTGGGCGTGTACCACACGTGCAGATGGGCACTGAGTAGCTGAATAGACAAGTCTAGAGCTCAGTGATGCTTGCATCCCAACTTCAGACTGGAGCTATGAGTTCAAGAGTCTTCAGCACATACAGACAGTATCTGCAGCCATTAGACTGGAGGCGTTCTGTAGGCAAAGGACGGCCCACCAAGACGAGGAGGGAGCCGGTGACCCTGCACAGGCGAGGTGGGACAAGAAGGCGACTCGCTGCAAGAGATGAAGACCAGGAGATTATCACTAAAGAAAAACAGGTGGTGTGCTGAAAATCACCAGAGTTGGAGCCAAAAAGAGACATTCCAATATGCGGCGATCCACTTACACACTATGTGAACTTGAGCAAACTGCTACTCTAAGCCTCGGTTTCCTTAGCTGTAAAATGAGAATGATCAATCAGCACGACACTGCAGAGCAATTATGCGTGTGTGCTTCGTCTCCCAGCCGTGTCTGACTCTGTATATCCCGTGGACTGCAGTCCTCCAGGCTCCTCTGTCCGTGGGGTTTTCCAGGCAAGAATACTGAGTTGGGTTGCCATTTTCTCATCCAGGGGGGATCCTCTCGACCCAGGGATTGAACCCACGTCTCTTATGTCTCCTGCTTTGCAGGCGGATTCTTTACCCGCTGAACCATCAGGGAAGACTCCAGAAAAGCAACTATACTCCAATAAGAACATTTAAGAAAATGTAAAAAGAGTATGATCGTTCCCATTTTGTAGGGGCTTTGGGGTATCATTAAATAAGGTGGCACAAAAGTATCAGGAATGGTTCAGGCTCTCCCGAAGCACGTCTATATGATCAGTAATGCACGTTTGTACAATGACGTCTCGGGGCCGACCGGGCTGGTGTGGAGTTCAAAGGCCCCGAAACCCTGGCTGCAGCTCCCGGCCTGGGGGCGGCTCCCCCATCACCTGGGCGACGGCCGCGGAGGGACCGGGGACGGGCACGAGGACCGGAAGGAACGCGGGGCGCTTTTTTCCGGTGGGCGCGGGACCAGAGAGGGCCACTCCGCCAGGGTCCTAGAGCGGCCGCGCGGCGCAGGCGGGCGCGCGGCCTGCACTTCCGGCGGCGCGGAGGGCGCGGGGCGAGCGGCGCGGGCGGCGGTGAGTGGCGGGGGCGCGGGGGCGCGGGGGCGCGGCCCGGGGCGGGGCCGGCGCGCGCCTGGCGCCGCCCCCTCGTCCCCCACTTCCTGCCCCGCGGCCGCTCTCCGAAGTTGCGCAGGGCGGGGCCCGCGGCCCCGAGCCCGCGGACTTGCTCCGGGAGACACCAGGACTTTGGGGAACCTCTGCGCCCCGGGCGCGACCTCGCCTGCGGAGTGACGGCCGGCCGTGGTCTCTGCTCCCCTCCTGCGTTTCAGGAGGAGCTCGGGAGGTGGCCCTTGTCGCGCTGGGGGCCCCTGGAGGGGGCACAGGCTAGGCGGACTCGTCCGGCGCCCTCTCGGTCCACGAAGCGGCCCTGGAGGAGAACTCGAGGCGGGAGGCACACGGGCCGGAGACTCGCCCAGAGCCCCTTCCTGTCCTGTGCCCTGGGCAGGGACCCGCAGGAAAGCCCCCGATCGCGCACAAAGGCCGGGATTCCCCTGTTCTGTAACCCAAAGCCCTGCCACTGGCAGCTGCCCAGAGGGCAAACCCTGGCGTCGGAGATGGAATATGTGACAGGAGGTGGGAGAGAGGAAAGGGGACGCAGCCAGACCCGGGCCTGGGTGGCGCCGCCTCCGCGCTGGCTGCGGGGTCCCCTGACCCTGCTTTGAACTCCTTCCTGGGCCACGCCCTCGGTGGGGGCAGTGGGTGGGCTGTGTTCCCAGCAGCTGGCCTCCTGCGAAGGTGGGCGGACTTCTAGGAAGAAAGGAGCCAGTCTGGCAGTGAAATGATGCGGATCCTGGCTCAGCTGTCAGGAGACCCGGTTGTCAGCTGGGTGAACCTGGACAAGTGTGATCCCCTCGCTAAGACCGGTGCATTCTTGGGGTGAGGGT
>SJYG01000059.1:4147163-4159526 GCA_006410535.1 Litocranius walleri | reverse complement strand
CCGGCGCTGCTGGCGAGCAGGCGGCCGGCCTCGGCCCTGCGGGTCGGGGCTGCAGGCAGCTCCCCCTGCGAGCGCCGGCCCGGGGCCTGCCCGCCCGGGGCCTGCCCGCCCGGGGCCTGCCCGCCGGCTCCGGGGCGCGGAACCGCAGGGAAGAGGATCCGCAGGCCCGCCCCGAGAGTGGCCACAGCAGTGACCCGGCTGCCCGGGCGATTCCTCGTGCAGTGTGCCAGCCGAATCAGACTTTCCTACTAGAACTGCCCTCTATAGTATTGAAAAATAAATGCGGGTTTTTTTCAGTGTATAATTACCAGTATAGCTATTTTTGAACACCACCATCATGTACCTAACAGATGTCTCCTTGAAATAGATGCTCCACAAATACTTACCAAGTTAAGAAATGAGCACTGCTCTCTAATTTTGTGTTGCGGGCCGTTTTCTCTGTCTGGTACTTAACCTTAATTACAGCAGATGTAACTGTTAAATACACAGGTGAAATCTCAGCACTGCGAGGTCTAGAGTCTCAGTTATACAATATAATGGCGGAAAAGCAGGAACCGTGAAATAATTTTTGTTCCCAGTTATTTGCTGGGTAAGCTTGTGTGCAAAGACCAAGGTGATTATTCCCATTTTTAAAGTCTCTCTACTTGCTGACAGGGGAGGTGGAAATTAGTTCCAGTAACGGTGTTACCTTTGCAGCCTTAGGTTCTCCCACATTTGCCACCTATTTGGAGTTTGTGTTTGTTTGTGGCCACAATTTTAAAGAACCTTGTCAGTAATTGAATGAAACTCATTTATTTGAACATTTGAATTCTTGCAGCATTTAGGTATTTTTAAAATTCCTCCCTATTTTTACGTGTAAACTTACTTTCTTCTCTTCTTGTGTTTTACCTACCACCTTTTATTCTGTTTCATTACACTATCAAATAAAGTTCTTTGGAAATTTTTCCCTCCCAGAAAAAAAATCCTCTTGTATCAAGATGTCAAACAATTGTCCTGTCTTGGATCACTGGAATCTAGAAGAAATAATAATGAAACATTTCTTTGTTGACATTTTCCTCATCCAGTATTTGTTGAACAGATTCACAGAAACTTTCCACTCCTTATAGAATAGTTCTCACATTCAAAACAATTTATGCTACAAATTTAGAACTAAATTGTCCTCCACAGCTGTGAAAGTAGAATGGCTAAGCAAATAAGGATAAACAAATATTCAATAAAGTATTATGATTTGTCATTTCTTTCTAATTTGGACACCCTAATTAGCCACCCATAAATGACAATCAGCTTAATATGGGAGCAAATATTAAAATATAATGACAATCTGTTACCCAAATTTTGATTGTCTTTTGGAGCTATTTTTTATTCCCATTAAAGTATGGTGTCTCTACTTTTTACTCTTTCAGAATTACATACTCATTTGTTATTGCCCAACAAAAATTTATATTATGTATTACCACTTTTTTTTGTCCTGTCCCAACAGACAAGAACTCCAAAGGTAAATTTGGTTGTATTTATTAAGTTTAGACTCTGAAATTATTGGGCTTCCCTTGTGGCTCAGCTAGTAAAGAATCTGCCTGCAATGTGGGAGACCTGGGTTCAGTCCCTGAGTTGAGAAGATCCCCTGGAGAAGGGAACAGCTATCCACTCCAGTATTCTTGGCTGGAGAATTCCGTGGACTGTATAGTCCATGAGGTCACAAAGAGTCGGGCAGGACTGAGCGACTTTCACTGAAATTATTAGAATTATTTTGCACATTATTTTCCCTAGAATTATCTTCGTTTTCATATATATATTGAATACATTTGTAATTTAAAAATAGATGAATTTTGATGGGCTGAAGAGGTGTTAAAGTTGAATAATTAACAAATCATCTATAATTTGTTTTTTATTTTTTTCTTTTATACAGAAAATTCTGAGCTGTGTAGCTCTAGGAAGTGGAACACTTCGTTCAGAAGAAGGACATAGCCTGTCTTAAGAATACTTTTGGCTCTTCACCATGCGGTTAGGAAAGCCTAAAGGCGGTATATCTCGGAGCTCAAGCCAAGGAAAAGTCTATGAGAGGCAGCGAAAAGCCGGCCGGCAGCGGCAGAGCTGGGGCGCGACTGTCCGATTTGACTCGAGCTTCAGGAGACTGAGACGAGGCCTGGATGAGAAGCCCTATAAGTGTGTTGAGTGTGAAAAGAGCTTCAGTCAGAGCTCGACTCTCTTCCAGCACCAGAAGATCCACACTGGAAAGAAGTCCCACAAGTGTGCGGATTGTGGGAAAAGCTTCTTTCAGAGCTCCAACCTCATTCAGCATCGCCGCGTCCACACCGGGGAGAAGCCCTATAGATGCGACGAGTGTGGAGAGGGGTTTAAACAGAGCTCAAACCTCATCCAGCACCAGCGAATTCACACCGGGGAGAAGCCCTACCAGTGTGACGAGTGCGGCCGGTGCTTCAGCCAGAGCTCCCACCTCATCCAGCACCAGCGAACCCACACTGGGGAGAAGCCCTACCAGTGCAGTGAGTGTGGCAAGTGCTTCAGCCAGAGCTCGCACCTGAGGCAGCACACAAAGGTGCACAAAGAGGAGAGGCCCCGGAGAGCCCGGGGCAGGAGCATCAGGGCACAGACTCGCTTGGTATCATCCTGGAAAGCTGGTAAAGGAAGGAAGTCAGTGGCTGGTCTCCGCTAAGTAAGGGCACTGCATCAGCCCTTTTTTAAAAAATAAAAAGTGTTTCTTTAGAACTGGAGATATTTTTTAAATTTAATAGTGTACTTAAATACTGTATCCCTTCCTAGCATGAGGACACTGGGAGATCGAGGACATTGGGAGTTCAATGACATTGGGATCAGAGAAATTATGAGTCCAGCTTTCCTTATTTTTTATGTAGCCTGCAGTACAAAAAGCAGAAAATGTGTTTCTAGAGAACATAAGCTCCTTGAGCTCTTTTGAAATTGCTTCCTGCATCATTTTGACCAAAAAAAAAAAAAATCATGTTTTGATGATGTGTAAAAGTGTAGAAATTCCAGTGACTGCTCAGTTTCAGGACTTTTCCTTGCAAAGAATAATTAAAAGGGAGAAATTAATTCTATCAGTTTTAGAGTTCTGTCATAGATGAGAGTTTTATGTTTTTAAAGTTTTGTAGTATATTACCCATTGGTTTGTAAGTATGTCTCAAGGTTCAGCATACTGAAATGAATTCACGTTCACAGATTTTTAGTCAGTGAAGTACATCACTTTGTGTTAGCTTCTTTTGTTCATTTCTCCTGTTTATAGATAGTTATTAATTAAAGGAGTAGAGCTTCCCTATTTTTCAGCAAATTCTTAGTAAGTGACACTCTGGAAGCCAAAGAGAGCAGTGAGTCCGAGCGCAGGCCTCCTCCCCCGCTGATGCTGCCCTCTGTGGTGGTCTGACACTGTGCCACTTGTTTCTAGAAGCTGGAATGCCTTTATGTTAGTCTATGCCCACGTCTTTGAGCTCTCTCTTGTGCTCTGACAGGCCGAGCCAGCCTTTTAGAGCTAAATGAATAAATAAACCAAAATTATTTCTTCAAAATAATCTCAACTTGCAAGATAAAAATCTACAATTTATATGCTTCCCTGCCTCCCCCTTCAAGAGCTTCTTATAACCCTGGTTATCTTAAATGTTTGCCAGTAACATAGTGAAGTTTTGAAAAAATCAAGTGTTACTGCATTGTAGCTTTTTTGAAATCTAAGTTTAACTTTTTCTGAGTTACCTGTCTTATTTATAAGACCAAACAAGTTTCTTATCTTTCATGAGAACAGTGCCAAGTATCAAACATTTTGATCAGCCTTCAGCTCAGGTTTTAATTTCTATTAAATGCTAACATTCTTCTGATTTTTTTGTATCTTTCATAATCATATCTGATCCTGCTGTATTAATGACAGTTATCCATAAAAAAAATTTTTTAAGAGTATTTTGCATATTACTACCTTCTGTTTATTTTTCTCCTGGGAGGTTGCTTTGATGATATAGGCAGCATCTAAAATCACATCCTGGGAAGAATCCCTTGTTTTGCCCGTCTTTGGTTGCCTCAGACTTGAACTTTGCCTCCCTCACGGCCTTGTATTTGAGCGCCAAGTCATGGCAGATGGCTGTGTCAACAGCAGTTTGATCCAATAGGATATTCGCAGTGTTGTGTGAGTACAGGCATGCCTTAGAGTACCACAATAAAGCACATATCACAGTGAAGTGAGTCACATGGACTTTCTTGGTTTCCCAGTGTGTAGTGAAGTTGTGTTTACGCTATATTGTAGCCTATTAGCTGCAATAGCATTATGTCTAAAAAACAATACTGTAATTAAAAATACTTTACTGATAAAAATGCTAACTATCTGAGCTTTCGGTGAATCATAGCAGTAACGTGAAACGTCACCTATCATGTAACAAATACAATGAAAAAGTTTGAAGTGTTGCAAGGATTGCCAAACTGACACGGAAACACAGGGACCACATTCTGCTGGGAAAGTCACGCTGACAGGCGCTCGGTGCGGGGCTGCCAGAAGCCTGCCGCAAACCTTAAGGTTTTTTAAAGCAATAAAATATAGCATAACAAAGTATGCCTTACAGAGTGATCACAGTTATCCTTCACAGAAGACATTGTTTAGATTTTACTGATTTACTTATTAGGTCTTTGGACACAGAAAAGCTATTGAATTAAATCTAAAATTGTCAGTAGCAAGAGTATTACTCCCACAGATTTAAAGGTGAGTTCAATTTTATTTTGACTGAGTTAGTACTCTTGAAAGAAAGTTACACCTATAAAGGACAGGAACCATCTAGTAAGTTCCTAAGGGAAATGGGAATATTTGCTTGAACTTTTGACAGGTAGTGGGAGTGTGTTCTCAGGTACGTAGCTACAGACGCTATTTAGGCTCCATGATAGGGAAGGAAAGTGCTGTCATTCTGTTGAAAAATACTTACTGAGAACTGGCCATGTGTATTTCTACCAAAGACTGGTAGAAATGATAAATTTTTTTAAGGTGAAAGTAAAAAACAGGTAATGAATTTACCGTCTGATTGCCATTCAAATTGGGAGGGTTTTCATCAGGTGCAGGGAAGGAGGAAGGGTTCTTGGAACAGATGGCAGGTACGCTGAAGGAAGTAGAGGTCAGGTAGCTGGTGTGAGTGAGTGAGAAGAGCTGTGGCCTGAAGCACGCATGCCTGTCTGAAAGGGTAACCTGACGGCTTTAGTTGTTGCCATCAGAGGATCAGGCCCAGATACGCCATATTTTCAAGAGGAACCAGAAATCCAGATTTTAAAGTTCACAGTGCTTCTTAGCAGTTTACCACAGCTGCACTGTCTTTTCAGGGCTCTGTGTGGCTGGCTGTGGCGGAGGCGGAGAGCCTGGCATGGTGAGAGGCGGGGGTGCGTGACGGGGTGGACGCTGCACACAGCAGGATCGGCCCAGAGGACAGCAGGTGGCTGCTCTGTTGATGTGGTGTCCCTGAGGCTCAGGACAGTGTGATGCCGGGCTCTCCCTGAGGCACGTTTTAGAGGGGCTGGGGGTGCAGATAGTGGATCTGGCTGGTGGGGCTCTGGACCTCGCTGCTGCTGCTGCTGCTGCTGCTGCTAAGTCGCTTCAGTGTGTCCGACTCTGTGCGACCCCATAGATGGCAGCCCAGCAGGCTCCCCCGACCCTGAGATTCTCCAGGCAAGAACACTGGAGTGGGTTGCCACGCTAGTGGTAAAGAATCTGCCCACCAGTGCAGGAGACACAAGAGACACGGGTTCGATCCCTGGGTCAGGAAGATCTCCCCAGAGAAAAGAAATGGTACCCCACTCTAGTATTCTTGCCTGGGAAATCTCATGGACAGAGGAACCTGATGGGCTACAGTCCATGGGGTCGCAAAAAGTGGGACATGACCGGGTGCACATACACACAGAGGGCTCCGGGCTAGCAGGAGACAGGCCGGGCCTCACACAGCAGCGACCAGAGGCATCCCTTCCTTGGCCCATTCCTCCAGGCAGTGCACGCGTCCAGGGAAGATGGTCCTGAACCCCATGCATCACTACAGCGACCTGGAACCCCAGGACTGCGGACATCACCCCTGGAATTAGAAACGTGGTCCTGAGACCTGCACACTCTTCAGATACGGGAGAGAGGGATGTGCGTCCCTCTTGCACGCAGAGTGTGTGTGTCAGGGCCAGTGACAGCACGGTGCGCAGGCACCCGGGCCCGCCTGTAAGGGCGAGACCCTTTATTGCACAGGGGATGGGCCTGCTCCCCCATCTTGACGTCAAAGCGGTGAGTCAGCTTGGACGGTGAGCACCCCAACCACCGCCACGGCAAAGACTAGGGGACGCTGCCCCGAGGTCCAGGTGCCACATGAGGCCCTGGGACGTGATGCAACCCCGGCGCTGAGGGGCCTACAAAACAGGATGAGCCTGCGTTCTCCACCAGCCTGGAGATGACAGGGCTATCCGCTTCCTTTCCTTTTTTATTTTTTTTTTCAGGTAAAAATGTATTGAGCTGTTTTTCACATTCAGAGTTCTGCGGTAAAACCCATCACCCAGAAATCCTTTTCTGTCAGTTTTAGCTACAGCACAGGGGCTTATCTGGTAAAATAATTAGTTTTGCTTCATTTTTCATAATAAGTGCAAACTAATCCACTCCAGTTTGAAACATGAATTTTGCTACTGAAAGATGAGAAAAGATGTGAACTAGAGATACAATTCTAGGTCGCATTCCTTGGAGAAAAACCAAGTACGCGTAGCAGTGTTGTCTAAATTTAAATATAATAAGATGAAATCTTTTCTGATTATTGTATGAGAGAGTGATTGATGTTTTTCTCCTTTGACCCATTTACTTGGTAGTGTAGTGAATAAGTTCTAGAAAGGATACCTACTAAGTAATAGTAAGTGCTGTTTTATTGTTAGCATTATAACATCTGATAGTGTTTTATTCAGAGTTTCTGCCTCAGCATACATGAAGTAACTTTGTTCTAAGTTTTTTCTTCTTACGTGTTATCTTTGTTGCAAGATACTTTGCTATTGATGACTCCACCTCATAGTTTTTGAGAAACTGGGCCAAGATTGTAGTGTCTTGATTAATGTGCCATTCTGCCTCCTAGTTTTTCAAGAGACCTCTCAGGCACAGATTTTTAAAAATTCAGAAATTGGGGATGGGCATGTTGACTTAAATAAAGCTTCTGAGATGAGGATCTTTCTCAGATCTCAGACAAACCTCCCAGTCATATCTTTATGTTCAAGGCAATCTTCTGGCACGTAAGAAACGCCTCTAAATTCAGTGAGATTAAAAGGCTAAGTGTCAAAGTTTGACCAGGTTATTCAGAGAGAGGTCAATATGATGTTTTGGGGGCAACAGTCATGGAGAGGAGTCCAGGTTCAGCTGAAGGCCAAAATCACTCTATGTATTCCATACATGAAGAGTCTTAATGTAGCTGATTTAGTTTGCATTCGTTCTCTATTTCCTCGTGCTTTCTTTTTGCCTTTTTAGTCCAGTTTTTGTTTAACATCTTACCTGCATTTAGTTTTCTATATATTAAAATATCTGGTGCAGTTTTCTTTTCCTCACTAGACTTCGATTGAAACAATAGTCAAACAGAAGCAAATCAAAAGTACAAGAATCTATCATTTTCTATCTACCAGATTGGTATTAACAAAAAGTGTAAACGCTGCTCTGCTGGCAAAGCTAAGGAGACCAGACAAACTCACATTTCGTTGGTGGGGATGCAAAATATTGGAACCTCTACGGAGGGGCATTTGGTGATGTGTAGCAGGTTTATATATGGGTTTACTGTGTGACCTAAAAATTATGCTTTGGAGGAACTGGTCCCAAAGACAGAGTAACAAAGATGCGCTGTGCGTCAGTCCAGTTCGGGCGCTCAGGCGCGCCGATGCGGACCCCACGAGTCGCAGCACGCAGCCTCCCTGCGCGTCGCCGGCTCCCGGAGCTCAGACGCGGCAGCAGCTTCTTAAGAAGAGGCCGGCTTCTCTCCGGGAGACACCGAGCTTCCGTGCAGCCGCAGCCGCATCGCTTCAGCGGTGGCTTGTTTTCCCGGATGGCCTCACGGCTCTCTGCTCGCGCTTCAGCTGAGCCCCCCCGGCGTTTTCGGGGGTCGGCTTGCCTTCGAGGAGGACCCAGAAGCGCGTTTAGTGAGTGCCCCTGGGGGCGCAGAGTCGCCCCCGGGGCGAAGCAGCAGATCAGACGGGAGGCTCCGTCAGGAGCGCCGCAGGCCGGCGGGGCCCTGCGCGGGCACGGGGCGCGGGGGCGCGGCGCCCCTGCGGCCCTCCCTCGCGGATGCTGGGCGCCTTCGCTTGTTCGCACGACCTGGACAGTCTCCAGAGGGCAGCAAAGGAAATAAGGCGGAGACCAGCCTCTCCCTGCACTGAACCTGTATTTCCCCTGGAAAATACCATACTCACAATGCTAACAAATTTGAGGCCACTCTTTACAGACAGCTAGGATGTAGTCAAATGTCTTTAAGGATACAATCTTATTTTTTTAATTTGAGCATACTTTAGGCAAATTGCCTGGATGTCATTTCCATTTCCACCGTAATTTAGACGTTAAAAATATACAAAGCACGGGGATATAAGCAAGGCCCTTTCTTATTTCGGCAGGAAAGTAAGTCATGTAAAGTGGTTGTTTTTTTTTTAAGAAAATTATAGCTATTTTCTGTGCTCCCCGCTTTCTTTGCGCTCCTCTACAGCCTCCTTCTTGATTTGTTTCTATTTCCCCCGTTACATACCCGGCATTCTTTCCTTCGCCCATTCCTTGTTAAAATCCATCGGGCTTTCAACACTTCTCTGCTCAGAAAAACTGTTCCCAAGGATTCTCTGGAAATCACTCAGAACAGTGGCTCGAGGCCCCCCCGAGAGGAAGGCTCGAAGGTAAGGCTGGAGCCCTCGCAGGGCGGGGTGCAGTTGCAGGACTGACGTTAGAGGGCGTTTTAGAGTCGGGTGAACAGTTAGTTTGCTCTCCACAGTTTGACCCTTTGATTCAGTACAACTATTTGAACTTTTTACCTTGTGAATGCATTATCCTTACAGCTTAAATATAAATGTGAAGCCAGTTGCACTCCATAACAAGATGGAGATGGGGAGCAGCTGGGAAACAGGCAGTGTGGTCCCAGAGCGGTGCCCAAGTCCTAAGCAGCCTTGCACTTGATAAACTCACCACCTCATCCAGAAGTTGCTCCTCTCACCCTTTCCCTGGTTCTTTATTTCCCCCACTTCTAAAAGGCTGGATTATATCACAGAGCCCACATGTGGGGAAACTGGGTATTCAGTGGCTGTGTGCATCTGGGGCGGGGCAGGGAGAAAGGGGCTGTTAAATATAAGAGGCGGTGAGACAGTGTAACAGGGAAATATCTCTGCGTTGGAATGAGTAGTTCTGAGTTCTAGATCCTTTTCTGTGGAAAACCCATGTGCCCTTGGGCAATTCATTTTTCCTCTCTGGACCTAAATCTGCTCATCTATCAGATAAAGACGAGTTTGGCAGTTAAACCAGTTGTTTCATTTATGATTCGATGTTTCTAAGTTGCTGAAACTGATTTTAGCCAACTAAAGAAAAATCCAGGGAAGTCAAGTTGGCCTTCAGGAGCATTAATACAAACAAAGCTAGTGGAGGTGATGAAATTCCAGTGGAACTATTTCAAATCCTAAGAAATTATGCTGTTAAAGTTCTGCCCTCAATATGCCTGCAAATTTGGAAAACTCAGCAGTAATCACAGGACTGGAAAGGGTCCGTTTTCATTCCAATCCCCAAAAAAGAGCAATGCCAAAAATTGTTCAAACTACTGCACAACAGCACACATTTCATATGCTAGCAAGGTAATGCTCGAAATCCTTCAAGCTAGGCTTCATCAGTACATGAACCAAGAACTTCCACATGTAAAGCTGGATTTTAAAAAGGCAGAGGGACCAGAGATCAAGTTGCCAGCATCTCTTGTATCATAGAAAAAACAAGGGAGTTCCAGAAAAAACATCTGCTTCTTCGACTGTGTGGATCACGACAAACTGTGGAAAATTCTTAAAATGATGGGAATACCAGACCACCTTACCTGCCTCCTGAGAAATCTGTATGCAGGTCAAGAAGCAACAATCAGAACTGGACATGGAACAACAGACTGGTTCCAAAGAGGAAAAGGAATACATCAAGGCTGTATATTGTCACCCTGCTTATTTAACTTGTATGCAGAGTACATCTTGAGAAATGCTGGACTAGAAGAAACACAAGCTGGAATCAAGATTGCTGGGAGAAATATCAATAACCTCAGATATGCAGATGACACCACCCTTATGGCAGAAAGCAAAGAGGAACTAAAGAGCCTCTTGATGAAGGTGAAAGGGGAGAATGAAAAAGCTGGCTTAACACTCAACATTCAAAAAATGAAGATCATGGCATCTGGTCCCATCACTTCAGGCAAATAGATGGGGAAACAATGGAAACAGTGAGAGACTTTATTTTCTTGGGCTCCAAAATCACTGCAGATGGTGACTGCAGCCATGAAATTAAAAGACATTTGCTCTTGGAAGAAAAGATATGACAAACCTAGCAGCGTGTTAAGAAGCAGAGACACACTTTGCAAACAAAGTCCAGTCAAAGCTGCGGTTTTTCCTGTGGTCATGTATGGATGGGAGATTTGGACCATGAAGAAGGTTGAGCGCCGAAGAATTGATGCTTTCAAACTGTGGTGCTGGAGAAGACTCTTGAGAGAGCCTCAGACTGCAAGGAGATCAAACCAGTCAGTTCTAAAGGAAACCAACCCTGAATATTCATTGGAAGGACTGATGCTGAAGCTGAAGCTCCAATACTTTGGCCACCTGATTCAAAGAACCAATTCACTGGGAAAGATGCTGGGAAAGATTGAGGGCAGGGGGAGAAAGGGACAACAGAGGATGATGGTTGGATGACATCATAGACACAATGGACATGAATCTGAGCAAACTCCAGGAGATAGTGAAAACCAGAGGAGCCTGGCGTGCTGCAGTCCGTGAGGCGGCAAAGAGGTGGACAGAACCTAGAGACTGAGAAACAGCGACGCATGCCCGACAGTGAGTGCGTGCTCGACAGTGAGCCACAGTCCCTGATGTCAGTCTTTCTTTGCAATCTATTTTTGCATCTGTTTTCCTTTCTAGTAAATCTATCAATGTTGCTATCTATGTTTCCTTTCTAGTAATCTATCAATGTTTCTATCTAGAAATGTGTCAGTTTTATTCCTCTATCAAAAAAGTTAACTTTGGCTTTGTTAAATTTTTCTATTTACATTTTTAAAATTAAGACTATGGCTACAGAACAATTGTGGGCTCACACAGCAAAACGAGGGGGATGTACTGAGATGCTCGTATCAGCGCGTGGACAGGCTGCTCTGCTATCCGTCTACGCTCAGATTGCCTTCTCTCACTCAGTAATATGCATTTAAAGTCCCTCCGTGGCTTGGTAGCTCATTTCTTTTTAGTGCTGAATAATATTCCCCTAGATGTAATACAATTTATTTTCCATTCACCTATTAAATGACATCTTCGTTGCTTCCAGGTTTGGGCAAGTATGAATAAAGCTGCTTCGAATATCTGCATGTAGGTTCTACTGAGTGATTGAACTGAACATGATAAGAGTGTTTACTCAGACTGTCTTCCAAAGAATGCACCTGTTTTCCAGTAGTGTGGTGGGTATTCTCTAAGATGGCCAACGTGACCCTCACTTCCTAGTGTTCAGTCCCTGTGTGATCTAACTTTGAGTGCAGAAGACCCTGACTTGCTTGTGACCAACAGAATATGGCAGAGATGATGGCTATCACTCTTGTGATTACACTACATTGTGCAAGACTTTATCTTACTAGTGCTTCCTCCTTTTCCATACTGGCTCCTAAGAAGCGAACAGCCACGTTGTGAGAGGACCTACAGAGACAGCCACAGGTCAAAGAACTGCAAACAGCCTTTAGGGGCTCAAAGCTCAGTCCAGCTCAGCTCAGTTCAGGCGCTCAGTCGTGTCCGACTCTTCGTGACCCCATGAATCGCAGCACGCCAGGCCTCCCTGTCTATCACCAGCTCCCAGAGTTCACTCAAACTCATGCCCATCGAGTCGGTGATGCCATCCAGCCATCTCATCCTCGGTCGTCCCCTTCTCCTCCTGCCCCCAATCCCTCCCGGCATCACAGTCTTTTCCAATGAGTCAACCCTTCGCATGAGGTGGCCAAAGTACTGGAATTTCAGCTTTAGCATCATTCCCTCCAAAGAAATCCCAGGACTGATCTCCTTCAGAATGGACTGGATGGATCTCCTTGCAGTCCAAGGGACTCTCAAGAGTCTTCTCCAACACCACAGTTCAAAAGCATCAATTCTTCGGTGCTCAGCTTTCTTCACAGACCAACTCTCACACCCATACATGAC
>SJYG01000059.1:4101193-4146642 GCA_006410535.1 Litocranius walleri | reverse complement strand
TTTTTCGCTCTCCTCTTTCACTTTCATCAAGAGGCTTCTGAGTTCCTCTTCACTTTCTGCCATAAGGGTGGTGTCATCTGCATATCTGAGGTTATTGATATTTCTCTCGGCAGTCTTGATTCCAGCTTGTGCTTCTTCCAGTCCAGTGTTTCTCATGATGTACTCTGCATACAAGTTAAATAAGCCGAGTGACAATATACAGCCTTGATGTCCTCCTTTTCCTCTTTGGAACCAGTCTGTTGTTCCATGTCCAGTTCTAACTGTTGCTTCCTGACCTGCATACAGATTTCTCAAGAGGCAGGTCAGGTGGTCTGGTATTCCCATCTCTTTCAGAATTTCCCACCGTTTATTATGATCCACACAGTCAAAGGCTTTGGCATAATCAATAAAGCAGAAATAGATATTTTTCTGGAACTCTCTTACTTTTTCCGTGATCCAGAGGATGTTGGCAATTTGATCTCTGGTTCCTCTGCCTTTTCTAAAACCAGCTTGAACATCTGGAAGTTCACGGTTCACATATTGCTGAAGCCTGGCTTGGAGAATTTTGAGCATTACTTTACTACCGTGTGAGATGAGTGCAATTGTGCGGTAGTTTGAGCATTCTTTGGCATTGCCTTTTTTGGGGGCTGGAATGAAAACTAACCTTTTCCAGTCCTGTGGCCACTGCTAAGTTTTCCAAATTTGCTGGCATATTGAGTGCAGCACTTTCACAGCATCATCTTTCAGGATTTGAAATAGCTCAACTGGAATTCCATCACCTCCACTAGCTTTGTTTGGAGTGATGCTTTCTAACGCCCACTTGACTTCACATTCCAGGGTGTCTGGCTCTAGGTGAGTGATCACACCATCATGATTATCTGGTGAAATAACCTTCAGGAGCTCAGAATGGCCTCTAGCTAAAGCGAGCAAGAAGCCAGGCCTCAGTCTTAACAGTGACAAGAAAACGAATTCTGCCAACACCTGACTGAGTCTGGGAGTGGATACATGACCAGTCAAGTTTCTGGATGAGAACCAAATCCAGGCCAACACTTTGACTTGAATCTTCCAGAGGATCTAGCTAAGCTATACCCAGACTCTTGACCCCCACACACAAAAAAATTTAAGATAATTACTGCGTGTTGCTTTAAGTTTTTAACTTTGTGATAATTTGTCATGCAGCAATAGAAACTTAACACTAGTAATTAACTGAAAAAAACGGGCTTTGCTTGTTGAAAGGAGGCATTTCCTCTCAGTTCCTGATGCTTCTATCCATGGAAAGCTCCTGCAATTGTAACGCATTTGCTTTCTTCCAGTCTCATTCACTCTTCTCCCACAGAGGTGTGGGTCAGGAATGGCCTGTGCTATTGGTGGATTTTGAAGGAAAAACTGAGCAGGCACGTCCCCGTCCTTTTCTTTCTCTTTCCGCTTAGAAGCGAGCTGTCCCGTGATCCTTATTGCTCCAGGGGCAAAGGATAGGCGCAGATAATAACAAAAGAAATTCAAGTGATAATACACAAGGGAAAAATTCATCTCGTTGTACATCATTTAAAAGAGCAAGATCCTGACGTTGCCTATGCGATGGCAAAGGCCAGACGTGCATCAACACATCTTTTAGAGTGCTTATGTTTTACCTGCTGACTTGGCTGATCCTTCTTACATATTAACAATATTAACTCTTTCTCTCATATAATCCCAATAGTTTTCAATAAACAGAGGTTTAAATTTTTACATAGTTAAATCTGTTATCTCACTAATTATCCTTCTCCTTCTTCAGTTTTGTGCTTATTTGCCACTAAGTGAAGTGAAGTGAAGGCACTCAGCTGTGTCTGACTCTTTGCGACAGGTTCCCCTGTCTATGGGATTCTCCAGGCAGAGTGCTGGAGTGGGTAGCCATTCCTTTCCCCAGGTAATCTTCCCAACCCAGGGACTGAACCCAGGTCTCCCAATTGTAGGCAGATTCTTTACCGTCTGAGCTACCAGGGAAGCCCATTTGCCATTAAGAGATTAGTTAAACAGACATCATACCTTTCCATGGTTTCATTTTCCATGTTTAACTCTTTAATTCAAATAGAATTGATTTAATGTTATAGTGTGAAGTGAGTACCTATTTTTATAAATACTTCAAACACCAACACTTACTTGTGAAGCTATATTTGCTACATATTAATTTATTAAATATTTATAGTTTCTTTGAAGGCTACTTTTCTTTCTATTAAATTATAGTAATTTTATTTGGAAACCATCAATTCAGTCACTTGATTGTGTCCAACTCTTTGTGACCCCATGGACTGCAGCATGCCAGGCTTCCCTGTCCATCACCAACTCCCGGAGCTTGCTCAAACTCATGTCCATAGAGTTGGTGATGCCATCCAATCATCTCATCCTCTGCTGTCCCTTTCTCCTCCTGCCTTCAGTCTTTCCCAGCATCAGGGCCTTTTCCAATGAGTCAGTTCTTTACATCAGGGGCCAAGGTACTGACACTTCAGCTTCAGCATCAGTCCTTCCAGTGAATATTCAGGACTGATTTCCTTTCAGATGGACCGGTTGGATCTCCTTGCAGTCCAAGGGACTCTCAAGAGTCTTCTCCAACACCACAGTTCAAAAGCATCAACTCTTCGGTGCTCAGCCTTCTTCATGACGAACCCGCATGTCCACACATGGCCGCTGGAAGGCATAGCCAGCTGATCGTGTGTCTGCGCATGCTAAGCTGCTCCAGTCACATCCAACTCTTGGCAACCCCATTCGCTGTAGCCTGCCAGGATCCTCTGTCCATAGAATTCTCCACCAAGAATACTGGAGTGGGTTGCCATGCCCTGCTCCAAGGGATCTTCCCGGCCAGAGATTGAATCTGCATCTCTTAACATCTCCTGCAGTGACAGCCAAGTCCTTTACCACTGGCACACCTGGGAAGCCTAAACCCATCATGCCAGCTTTCAGAAGCGTTTATTTCCAAAGGGGACAAATGCATGCTGGGCTCCTCTGTGGTTTCACGCCACTTCACAAAAGAGAGGCTTCAGAGGCAAAGCCACTGGCGACACACATGGCAAGCGGTTAGGGAGGTGTTCTCTGCTGTCTTGCTCCACATGCCCTGCGTATTTCTGACTCTGTACAGACACAGGGTCTCATAAATTGATTCCAGCTGAGTTCTGCTGACCTCACCTCGTCACGCTAGCTTCGTAACATTTACTGTTTTTAAAGGGCCATGGCATTCTAATTCCCAGAGAGGTGGTAGAGAGACGTGGGAGCTGGGCTAAGAGGAATGGTCTAGGGGAGGGTTAAGGAGGAAGACGCTTGTTGGCGCTACACACCTCCATTTCTCAGCAGCGAGCACTCTAACCCCTGCAGATCAGGCTTTTGCAAAAGCCTGCTCACTAACTTGAGGCATCATTAGCCCAAAGGTAAATGATTTCCCAAGCAAAGAGTCCTTTGGGGCCTCCATTTCTCCTGGCGTGCACTCACTCCAGCCTATAGACTTTTCTCTTAACTATCATAATTCCCCTGGAGCCCATATGTCTCTGATCTACTGGAAGAAGTTTAACAAAGGTTCCTAGAGTCATCTCTGGCCAGAAACAGTCCCTGAAAACTTGTCCCAGAGCCTCTGCGCTCCCTGGAAGCACCCACTGGGAGCCTTGCTTCTGCGAAATAACAAAGCCCGCAGAGACAGCAGACAATGGCCGGATCCCAGATCCCGGGAGGCCTGGCCAGGACTCAGCCTCTGTCTCCAAGACCCAGAGACTTCTTTCTGGCCTCAACCCACAGTTTCTGGGAGTAATTAATACTCAAGAGAAACATCAGTAAACTTCAGAGCCGCGCTCCGAGGGGCAGGCTTCCAGGGTGAGTCTGTCTGGGGCTGGGGCGCGCAGGCTCCTCTCCACACTGTCGCGTTTCTGCCTGCCGTTCCTGCTGCTTCTTCACCGAGCGCTGGGCTGTAGGAAACACAGAGTGCAGAGATGACCTGTGAGCAGTCACAGCAGGAGAGCTGAGGTCCTCCTGTGGAAGTCTCACGGTGTTTCCACATTGCTGTGTGTTTCAGTGTCGATACCTAATTTGCAAAATGTATTTCCTATATACTAGCCTTCATCCTTGCAATGGTCTCAAGTCCACGTCATCGTCAACAATTTGCTAGTGTGGAGGCTGTGTCTGGGATGCGGATCTTTGCCCACAGATTCTTACATACCGGGCCTTAAGTTTTATAGGATGGCTCTCCCGGTGTGACTGCTGGATCACGTTCAAAAGGTACTGCCAAGTTCTATTTCAAGAAATCCATGAAAGCTGTAGCAATTCACACATCCACAGCAGAGAAATGGGCCCTTTTCCAGTATCCTTTGCTTACACTTACTGTTCTTTTAAGTGTTGGCCAGTATGAGATAAAATGCTCCAACTCCAACAATAGATAACCTGGCTCCCGCCATCTGCCAATCATTTACTCAGTTGTTCCGTTCCACTGTATACATGTATTGCTTTCAGAGTTGTTGACCCGCACCCGCGAGGCAGACAACTTTATCACCTAGAGTATGGTGCTGCGTAGTTTCTTTAGCCTTTAGTCTCACAGATCATACTCACACAGTTTCTCAGGTCAGCAGCTTCTCCCCTCTGTGAAGTTCTTATATACATTTGTGTGCAGGTAGACCCTTTAGTCACATTCTACTGTTCTGAGATACTCTGACCTCCCAACGATTTTTAACTTGCATACACCGAGATTTACTCTTCGTGCTGTAAAGCGCTATGAGTTTTGACATAAATGTGTCATGTAGCTGCATTTATAGTGTCATATAAAACAGTTTTACCATGCTAAGAAAGCCTCTGAGCTTCACCTGGCAAGCTGATCCCTCCCACTTTTCCCCTGAACCCCTGGCAACCCCTGATCTGTTTATAATATTTATACTTTTGTCTTATTCAGAGTGTCATATAACAAGAATCACACAATATGTAGCCTTTTCAGATGGGTTTAACTTAATAATATGCATTTAAGATTTATCCACGTATTTTCATAGCTTATGGCTCATTTTTTTTTATTAGTGAGTAGTGTTCCACTGTATGGATATGCCACAGTTTCTTTGCACATTGACACACTCAAGGACATGTTGGTTGCTTCAAGTTTTTGCCAATATTGAATAAAGCTGCTATAAGCATTTATGTGCTAGATGTTGTGTGGATATAGCTTTCAAATCATTAAATATCCAGGAATGCAATTGCTGAGTTTTATGGTAGTATTGCAAACTGTAAAATAATCCCAAATTATCTTCCAAAGTGGCTGTACCATTTTCCATCTCCAGCAACACTGAATGAGAATTCCTGTTACTCTGCATCCTCACCAGCAACGGGTATTATCAGTTTATGGTTTAGACATTTCACATAACTCACTGTTTTCAGCCCCCTAACGATGAATGATGTTGAACATGTTTTCACATGTTTTTTTGCTTTCTGAAAATTTTCAGTGAGATATCTGTTCAGATCTGTTGCCCAGTTTTAATCAGATTATTATTGTTGAGTTTTAAAAGTTCTTTGTATATTTTGGACACAGTATTTTATAACGTATATCCTGCTCTTTAGCCAGTAAAAGCGTTCTGCAATTGTCAATTGTATCTATTTAGTTAATGGTGGTGTTCAGTTCTTCCACATACTTGCTGACTTTCTTTTTCCTAGCTGAAGTCATTATAAATAGAGGAGTCTTGAAGTGTCCAATTATATTTGTGGATTTATTTCTCATTAATTTTGCTCCTTTTGTTCTGTGCATTTGAGGTTCTTTGATACATACATTGAGGAATTTTGCATCTCAGTGAATTAACGTTTGTCAGTATATGATGTTCCCCTTTATTCTTGGTAATTTTCCTGGTTTCCTAGTATCTCTTTTTCTGATATTAATATTGCCACTCCAGCATCATTTTGATGAATGCCCACATACTGTATTATTTTCTATTCTTTTGCTTATAACAGCAGCAGCAGCACATGCGAAATTAGCCTCTTGTAAATCACACACAGTTTGGTAATGTTTTATTTGTTTATTTGTATTTTTAAAATTACTCTGATACTTTCGACTTTTTATTGTAGTAAAAAAAAAACATACAATTCACCATCCTAACCATTTTAAGTGAACAAAAGTGTCAGCTATGTACGTTATTGTGTAACAGATCTCTATAATTTTTATTCTTATGAAACTCAAAGTCTATATCCATTAAAAAAACTCCTCTTTCCAGCTCCTGCTGCTGCTGCTGAGTCGCTTCGGTCCTGTCCGACTCTGTGCGACCCCATAGACGGCAGCCCAGCAGGCTCCCCCGTCCCTGGGATTCTCCAGGCAAGAACACTGGAGCGGGTGCCATTTCCTTCTCCAATGCATGAAAGTGAAAAGCGGAAGTGAAGTCGCTCAGTGTGTCCGACTCTTCGCGACCTGGCTCCCACTATTGTACTTTCTTTTCCTAAGAGAGTGACTCCTCTAGATCCCTCATGTAGGTAGAATCTTACAGTATTTGTTGTGACTATCTTTTCACTGGTGAGTGTAGGTCATTTCGATTTAATGCAATTATTGATCTGCTGGGATTTTGGTCTACCATTGTATTATATGATTTATGTGGTTTTCCTGTTTTCCCTTCCTTTGTTTCCCCAATTTTCGCCTTTATTTGAATTATTGGTATATTTTTATTAATCTACTTTACTTGACAAAGTGTGCTTTAGTGTATCTCTTTGTATAGATTGTTTTTGGTGAATACTTTGAAAATTACAATTCACATATTTAACTTTTCACAGCCTAATAGAATTAATACTTTACATCTGAAGGGACATTTTGTCTTACAACTATCTTACAACTGATATTTTGTCTTCCAGGTTTTACCCCCTGTATGTTATGGTTGTCTTTTATTTAAATTTTTTTTAAACTTACAGATGGTGTTTTATATTTTGCTTTCAATCGTCAAATATATTTTAAAGAATTCAAGGATAGAATAACCTATTACATGTACCATGATATTTACCGTTTCTCTTGCCTATTATCCCTGTTGTACTATTTTTTTTTTCTGGTATCATTCCCCTTCTGTCTGAACTGTTAAACTTCCTTTAACAATTCCTTTACAACAGATCTGCCGGCAGCACGTTCTCTCAGTTCCCCTTCATCTGAGAGCACCTTCATTTCACCTTCACTCCTAAGGCCCTTCTTACTAAATATAAATTTTCGAGCTAACAGCTCTTTTCTTGCAGCAGGTGAAAATGTCACGCCACTGCCTTCTGTAGTTTCTGGTTAAAAATTAAGCCATTCAAATTACTCTTCCCCTACACATACTGTGCCATTTTTCCCGGTGATTTCAAGATTTTTGTTTGTCTTTCATTTCAATAGTCTATTATGATTGATCTGAGCATGGAATTTCTTCGGGCTTATTCTGTTTCAGATTTGTTCACCTTCGTGAATCTGTAGGTTTAGGTGGTTTTGCCAAACTTAGGAGGTTTTCAGACATTCTATCTTGGAGGGTATTTTTTCAGCTCTCATGCTGCGACTAAGACCCAGTGCAGCCAAATAAGAAAAATAAACAAAATATGTCTAGGGCCTTCCTGGTGGTGCCAGTGGCCAAGACTCCACGTTCCCAGTGCAGGGGCCCAGGTTCAGTCCTGGTCAGAGAGCCAGATCCCACACGCTGCCACTGAGACCCAGCAGCCAAATAAAGGAAACAAGCGTATTAAATACTTTTCAGCACTGAGAGCTTTCTGCTGTCCTCGGACTCTGATGACAAGAATGTTTTACCTTTTGTTGTTTTCCTACAGGTTGCTGAAGCTCTGTTAATTTGCTTTAAATATTTTTTCTCTTTATTTTCCAGGTTAGATAATTTCTACTGATAAATTTTCAATTTTACCTGTCTCCATTATGTTTTTAAGCTCATTCAATGAGTTTTATATTTCAGTTATTATATTTTTCGGTTCTAACATTTCCATTTGATTCTTCTTTACACATCGTTTCTGAGTCCTTCTACTTATCTATTAATTTTAAAAGTGCTTGCAATTGCTTGATAGAATATTTTAAATAACCAATTTAAGATCTCTGTCAGATAATTCTAACATCTATGTCCTGTCAGTATTGATGTGTGTTGATTGTTGTTTCTCATAAGAACTGAAATTTTCCAGTTTCTTCATCTGCTAAGTAATTTTGAACTGGATGTCATGTTTTCAGTCTCTTTAGTTTTCTTTTTAATCCTTTGAAAAATGTTGATATGTTTATTTTGCCAAAAAATTGGCCAGATTAAACTCAGGCCGTCAGCTCCCTCCCGTCTCCTGCAGGCTGTGGTTTTGATGCCGGCTCAGTTTTAAAAGCCTTGCAGAGCTATTCAGACCTGTCCCACATGTGCATCCAATGGTGGTCTGGGTTCTTGCCAGAGATTCTTCTGGAAATTCAGTTTTCAAAATCTTTATTATACTGATTAGGATCATTCCTATCTAGTCATGCACAGTCTGGGAGTAATTCTCAGAATTATTTATCAGCTTAACAGGACTTCTTTCCTGAGTTTCCTGGCTCCTCATAATCGCTTCAGCATGGTTCGTTTCCTTGCACTGCCTCTTGGGCTCCACGCCCAGGAACTGGGGCCTTAGTCCCTCTTCTCTGCTGCTCACTTCTGCTGGCTCCACCTGTGCTGCAGAGTGGGCAGCAGGAGGGCCAGAGGATGGAGGCGGGGCGGGGCTGTGCTCCGCTCTCCTCGCCGCCCACCCGCTGCTGCTCACCCGCAGAGCCGTCTGCCAGCTGCTGCCTCCACTCTGCTTCAGAGCTGCGCAGCTGCCTCTCTGGAGAGGGGGTGGAACTTGCTTTCTCCAACTTACCTGGGATAATTCCTAGAACTGCTCATCTACTCTTTATTTCCGCTTGTCACCTACACCCAGTCCTGCCTTGCCGGCTTCTGAACACCTCAGATCCTGATTCATTTCCCTTCTCTCCCAGCCAAAGGACTCAAGCTCAGTGTCATTAAATGACACTGATGCCTCTTGCGTTGTAAGTGCTTTGCCTGGCTCTGCTCCGAGTTTAAAGAGCAGACTTACTGAGTTTTGGCTGTGTGGGGCGAGGGGATGCCTGCTAACCACTTTCCTGTGTTAATTAATTAGAATGTCAGCAGAAATGAAGTATTTTATGATTTCCCATAGGGGTATAAGTTTCACAGAAAACATTTCCAAGTTGAACTAAACAATGAAAAAAAGTACTCCCTAACAAATTAACTCTCTGCTAATTTATCACCACTAGAGTGACTGGCAAGCTAGGAAATAAATGTATTACTTTCTGTCTTAAGTTCAAATACATGGAGAAAGTCCCTTTGGTGGTGCCTTACTCATGGTGTTCAAGGACGACAAGAGTCCTGTGGAGTCCAGGAGAATTCCCTGAACATGCGTGCTGCACTTAGTCATGTCCAACTCTTTGCAGCCTCACGGACTGCAACTCGCCAGGCTCCTCTGTCCATGGGGTTCCCAGGCAAGCACAGAGGAGGGGGTAGCCATTTCCTACATCAGGATATCTTCCCGGCCCAGGGATCACACTTGCGTCTCCTGCGCTGGCAGGCGGACTCTTCCCCACAAGCGCCGCTTGGGAAGCCCTTCCTTGAAAGTGTTCTGTCACAATCGCCACTGACCGGCTTTGCTCATGGATCTCAGAGTCAGCTGGCACACAAAGTAGGCGAATATAAATAAAAAAGGAAAATCCATTTTTCTTTCTTTTGCCTCTTCATTCTTTCTGTCCCCACTTCCTACAAAGAGCTCAGGTTTAGTAAGCCCCTAGTTTACAGCTTTAAGTCTTCTCTGGCGGCTCAGATGGTAGAGAATCTGCCTGCAATGCAGCAGACCCAGGTTCGATCCCTAGGTCAAGAGGAAACCCTGGAGAAGGGAATGGCTACCCACTCCAGTATCCTTGCCTGGAGAATTCCACAGGCAGAGGAGCCTGGCGGGCTACAGTCCGCAGGGTTGCAGAGTCAGACCACGACTGAGCAACAAACGCACTTGAGGCTTATTTCCCACTGTGCTGATTTGCTTACACACCACTTTGTTCCTGGACATGAAGTGAAGTGAAGTGAAGTCGCTCAGTCGTGTCCGACTCTTTGCGACCCCATGGACTGTAGCCTACCAGGCTCCTCCCTCCATGGGATTCTCCAGGCAAGGGTACTGGAGTGGGTTGCCATTTCCTTCTCCAGGGGATCTTCCCGACCCAGGGATCGAACCCAGGTATCCTGCATTCCAGGCAGACGCTTTAACCTCTGAGCCACCTTGGACATAAAACAGCTTATTTTTCCCTCAGTTTCATTTTTCTCACTGCTGAGCTTCTTGAAAGAGTAATGTACACTTACTACAAGTGGGATGATGTCAAAGGAATGAAGTGTTTCATTGGTTCTACACCCGGAGCAATATATCACTTGATAACTTGTTACAGATTCAAACTCTTGGGTCCCACCGATAGAGCCAGAAGCCCTTGGGCTGTAGTCCAGCAGCCTGTGTTTTAACAGGCCAAGTGGCACTGATGGGTGCGAAACTTGGGAACCATTGCAAGTGCTGATTTCATCACTGCCTGGACTGGCAGAAGGAGGAAGAGTGTGTCCCTGATGTGGGTTTTCTGTCACATGGTAAAGACCTGTTGAACTGGTTACTCAACAATGCTTGGAAGAAGACTTGTTGCTACCAAGTGGCTGGGCGGAGTGGGGAGCGGAGACAAAGTTTAAATGTTGGACAGGACGGGTTGGCGACGCCAGAAATCTCCGTGCCACCTCCCCTGCTCCAGCCGCTGCTTTCCACAGCAACCTCTGGCTGCTGTGAGCACTTCGGCAGACCCCCCAGTGGTGCTTTTCTAATAGAGACCCACTCACTGTTCTGCCAGGCCTTCTCTCCTTCAAAGGCCCTGGGAGCGCTCGACAAGCACACCGTTAATAATCTGAAGTTGCAAATACGGTCTTACTCTTTTCTCTGTGTATTACCGCAAAAACCCACGGAGGCTTCTCGGCTGGCGTTCACAGTTATTAACATCACATAAATTTTTATTCAGCCAAGCCTGGGTTTTGTTAACATAATACAATCCACTTTGTTCCTGGACATGAAGTGAAGTGAAGTGAAGTCGCTCAGTCGTGTCCGACTCTTTGCGACCCCATGGACTGTAGCCTACCAGGCTCCTCCCTCCATGGGATTCTCCAGGCAAGGGTACTGGAGTGGGTTGCCATTTCCTTCTCCAGGGGATCTTCCCGACCCAGGGATCGAACCCAGGTATCCTGCATTCCAGGCAGACGCTTTAACCTCTGAGCCACCTTGGACATAAAACAGCTTATTTTTCCCTCAGTTTCATTTTTCTCACTGCTGAGCTTCTTGAAAGAGTAATGTACACTTACTACAAGTGGGATGATGTCAAAGGAATGAAGTGTTTCATTGGTTCTACACCCGGAGCAATATATCACTTGATAACTTGTTACAGATTCAAACTCTTGGGTCCCACCGATAGAGCCAGAAGCCCTTGGGCTGTAGTCCAGCAGCCTGTGTTTTAACAGGCCAAGTGGCACTGATGGGTGCGAAACTTGGGAACCATTGCAAGTGCTGATTTCATCACTGCCTGGACTGGCAGAAGGAGGAAGAGTGTGTCCCTGATGTGGGTTTTCTGTCACATGGTAAAGACCTGTTGAACTGGTTACTCAACAATGCTTGGAAGAAGACTTGTTGCTACCAAGTGGCTGGGCGGAGTGGGGAGCGGAGACAAAGTTTAAATGTTGGACAGGACGGGTTGGCGACGCCAGAAATCTCCGTGCCACCTCCCCTGCTCCAGCCGCTGCTTTCCACAGCAACCTCTGGCTGCTGTGAGCACTTCGGCAGACCCCCCAGTGGTGCTTTTCTAATAGAGACCCACTCACTGTTCTGCCAGGCCTTCTCTCCTTCAAAGGCCCTGGGAGCGCTTGACAAGCACACCGTTAATAATCTGAAGTTGCAAATACGGTCTTACTCTTTTCTCTGTGTATTACCGCAAAAACCCACGGAGGCTTCTCGGCTGGCGTTCACAGTTATTAACATCACATAAATTTTTATTCAGCCAAGCCTGGGTTTTGTTAACATAATACAATTATTTCAATATTATAAATAAGCTGAAATCTGAATCACGATGTCTTGTGATGGACACAGAATTATATACTGCACTAGAATTTATAATTGAACAAAATTTGTCCTTTTTTATGAAGTATTCCTCTACATCACTGTAATCTACAAGGGAAATAAGGACATGGTGACTTGTTAAACAAAACTTCTATTAGAAGACAAATTCTTTCTACAGAGAAATTTTGAGTGATTGGAATGTTTCCATGGCAACACTGAAATTGATCCCAGTGCTCCTACATTGGTGTTTCCATCTAAACATGAAAATAAAGAGCAGGAAAATATGTGCAGAGTGAACTCAGTGGCTTCAGTCGTGTCCAACACTTTGTGACCCTTGGACTGTAGCCCATCAGGCTCCTCTGTCCATGGGATTCTTCAGGCAAGAGTACTGGGGTGGATTGCCATGCCCACCTCCAGGGGATCTTCCTGACCCAGGGATCGAACGCACATTTCCTATATTGCAGGCAGATTCTCTACTGCTGAGCCACTGAAGAAATAGGAAGGTGCACATATTTTTAAACACACTACAATTCACTATCAGTAGAAACACTGGCACCTAAAAAAACTCATATTTTTCTAAAAGTTTCCTCAAAGTCAGCACACAAGACATGAAGTGATGTGAGCACCTGAGTCAGGGGAAAGTTTTTGTACTTTACTCCTAAGCAACATTAAAACTTTAATCATGAAAGCATTAGTCACTAAAATATCATTAAAACATTAAAATCGAAGAGTTTTACAACACTTAATTTTTGCACAAAAATATACTCAAAGCTCAAAGATGATTATAGTTGGCCTCTGAACAATGCAGGAGTCAGGGATGCTGACCCTCCTTGCAGTCAAAAGTCTGTGTATAACTTATAGCTGGCCCTCCACATACTCGGCTTCTCCATACACGTGCCTTTACATCCACAGATTCAACCAACTTTGAATCATTTTGTACTGTAGAATTCACTGCTGAAAAAAAATCCCTGAATAAGCGCGCCTGTGTGGTTTAAATCCATATTGTTCAAGGGTCAACTTTGTTTTAGAAGATTGTGTTTCTAAACAATAAACTTTTTAATTTCAGGGTTTTGTTTTTTTTTTTTTGCTGTGCTCCTGTATAATAAAAGAAACTATCAGCAAAATAAAGTAACTTAAGTAATGGGAGAAAATAAACCACGCATCTGACAAAGCAGTAACCTCCAAACACAGAAGGAGCTCAGACGACCTACTGCCAAAACAAACAACCCATTTTAAAAATGAGGAAAGGCATCGAATAGACATTTCTCTAAAGAAGTGGCACAAATGCACAGCGGGTATACGAAAAGGCATTCTGTACAACCAGCCGCCGGGAAACGCAGACAGAAACCCCAGCGGACGATCACCGCGTGCCCGCTGGAAGGGCGACGATCCAAAAGACAAGCAATGATGCGTGCTGGCGAAGGTATGGGGAGAAGGGGACACTTGTACATTGTTGATGGGGAGGCGAATTGGCCCAGCCCTGTGGAAAAGAGTGTGAGGCCCCTCAAGGAATGATCTGTAGAACCACTACAGGGCTCAGCAACCCTCCTTCCAGGTGTATGTCCAATGAAAACGACATCATGAACTCCAAGATATGCCTGCATCATGTTCTTCGCAACATTATTTACAATAGTGAAGATATGGAAGCATGTCTATCAGCAGATGAGCAGATAAAGATACGTGATAGACAAATACAATAGAACAGTATTCAGCTAGTTTAAAAACGCATCCTGACATGTAAGGACACATGGATGTAGCCTGAGCGCATTCTGGCAAATGAAGTAGGTCAGACAGAGAAAGACACGCACTGCGGGATCTCATTTATATGTGGAATCTAAACTAAAGCAAAAACCAGAAAGAATGCATAGATGCAGCAGCCCAGCTGGTGGCTACCGTGCGCAGGGTGTGATGTTTCAGGCAGGCAAATGGATGAAGGAGGCCAAAAGGCACAGAATCATTCACATTTATAAAATAAACGGTCCTGGGGACGCATCTGAGAGCAGGGTGACTGCTATAAATTAAAGAAGAAGAAGAAAACAAGATGTGACAAGTGGAACGGAACAGAGTGGGGCCCTGCTTAGCCTTATAAAGGAGGAAACCCTGTCATTCCAACAAGCTGAGTGAACCTTGAGGGCATTTTGCCAAATAAACCAAGTCAGACAGAGAATGACAAATACTGTTTGTTCTCAATTATATATGGAATCTGAAACACTGACCTCAGATTGGAATGGTGGTTGTCGGGGGCTGAGTAAGGGAAATGAAAAGAGATTGGTCAAATGGTCAGATTTTCCGTTGTAATTTATTTGTCTATAACTTACCCATAAAAGATGAGAAAGTTCCCAGGACCTGAGGTGCAACATGGCGACTGTCAACAAAAACCTGCGTCGCATTCTTGAAAGTTGCTGTGAGAGCAAATCTTTATCACCATAAGAACAAGACTAATCATATGAGGTGAAGGATGGGTTAACTCATCTTATTTTGGAAAACATTTTGTAATATACACGTGTCAAATCATTACTATATATACCTTAAACATACACATTGTATGCAAATTGCACCTGCATAAACCCAGCAGGGGGTGGGGATGGTAATCTGCTGCATGGCATGTTTCGGAAATTTTATTATATAAATTCTTTTCGTACTTTTTGCAAGAGCGCTTAAGATTTACGTTGCTTCTCCCCTAAATAAAGCGCTGAGATGCACCACAAGAAAACATCATAGCTGCTATGGACCCTGTGTCACTGAAGTGTTGAAGAGATGAAAATTAAGAGTATAGAAATACCGTTGGCAGAAGGCCGTAAAGAGGCAGACAAAGAATGTGGCTAGAGTGCTTCGGAGAGAGCATTGGAAGATGATCCAAAAACACAGATGCTGAAATTCCTAGAATTGCCTTCAAGTTAGGACCTTTCTCCACCTTTAGCATCCATGAGGACCGAGGCTATCATGACATCTTTTTTAAAATTTCTATGAATGAGATGCCACTCATGAAATAAAACCCCTTCAATTGACCAAGATTAATTAGATTTCCCTTCTTTTCAAAGCAGAGTCCAACTAAAATAGATGCAAGGAGAAGGCAGAGCTGTGCCCACCCGGCTCCTACACGTTTGCCTGTGTGTGTCCTTCTCCTCAGATGTGATGTATAAAGGAGAGCCACAGTGCCAGGAGAAGCCAGCCTCCTGACGGTTTAGCACATGCTTGCCCTGGAAGCGTGTCTCTCCGTGATCCTGAGCACAGGTTTCCCCGCTATGCCAGCACTGGCCCTTTTCCGTCACTGCTTTGTGGCTGGCCTCACCTCCCAAGTGATGGAGAAGAGGCAATAGCTACCTCCACCCAAAGTGGAGCGGCCCAGTCATATTAGGATGTTGAAGAATCCTAGTACATCGCCTCTAGCTCCTGAGAGTTCCTTTCAGAAATGTTGCCTTTAAGCAATGACTAAATAAGGCAGAATTTGATTATGTTATTGTTCTGGGAAATATCTCCCCAACATCTTTACAAACAACTCTGAACCCTGAGATCCACAGAGTTCCACATGTGGAAAGAGATCTATCGGCTCACAGAGTTTTAGAAACTGACTCTATTATAACACACGCCTGCATGTTGGTCGAGAGGCGATGTCTCAAGCCCAGTCACAAGGACCACATGCTCTAAAGGGCTCTCCAACTTCATTTTGTCTCTGCATTGCACACCTTTCATTTTTCCTCTAAGTAGGTTCCCCTCCCAAAACGGTGAACCTGTGTATCCTGTGATAAACTGTGAGGATCTTAGGAGACACGCGAACTTACAAATGTGAACCTTGCCCCCATTTTAAAGGAACTGTGTTTGAGAGTCCCTTGGACTGCAAGGAGATCCAACCAGTCCATCCTAAAGAAAATCAGTCCCGAATATTCATTGGAAGGACTGGCACTGAAGCTGAAACTTCAGTACTTTGGCCACCTGATGCAAAGAGCTGACTCATTTGAAAAGACCCTGATGCTGGGAAAGTGGACGACAGAAGATGAGATGGTCAGATGGCATCACTGACTCAATGGACGTGAGTTTGAGTAATCTCTGGGAGTTGGGGGTGGAGAGGGAGGCCTGGTGTGCTGCAGTCCACGGGGTTGCAAAAAGTCAGACTCGACTGAGCGACTGAACTGAACTGAACTGGACTGGATCAGAACTGATGTGTTCTGAGTCCCCCTTGGGGTTGGATTATTGGCTTATTTTAATGGAAACTCCATGAAGGGACAGTTTGGTTCTCAAAGTGTTGTTAGTATTTACCAAGTCCACCCTCAGACTAGGTTTCAGCCTGCTGACGTGCTTCCTCCCATCCCAACCGCCATTTCCTGTTGACACCTCATCCCCAGTCCCTCCCACAGCATCATAGGTGACAGGATTTACTTTTCTGCAGTCCTTATGCAGCCTTCTTGTTTGTTGTTTAGTGGTGAGTGGTGTCTGACTTTGCACTGTCGCCCACCAGGCTCCTCTGTCCACGGGATTCTCTAAGCAAGAACACCAGCATGGGCTGCCCTTACCTTCTCCAGGCATCGTCCTGGCCCAGGGGCCGAACCTGCACCTCCTGCTTGGCAGGTGGATTCTTTGCCACTGAACTACCTGGGAAGGCCATGCAGACTTCTTACTCGGGGATAAACCCCTCGGAATCAAAACCTTTCTATGAATAGATTATATCCATTTTAACCCCAAATATTCTTCTTATCTAGACCCCAAATATTGGTGCAGCTTAATTTTTTCAGGACTGGCTCACAGACAGATTGAGAAACAAAACAGTATTCTTTAAAGGAAAGTCCACACAGCAACGTCTACCTTACCCTTTCATGTTTAGATGATCACAAATACAGTTTTAAGAATTATCCCTTTCTTTACCCTACCTGGCTAATTAAATCCTCAAACAACAAGGAATTCAGAAAAACTTCACAGATAACATGAGACTCAAGGTATCATTAAAAGCAAAATAATTACCGATTGTTAGAGGGCTATGAAGACACTATCCAGAAAAGAGAAACATAGAGCAAGAAACTTTTTGAAACATTTCTCGGTGCCAGACTCTGCCCCTTAAGCTAGATGCATAGAGCAGTTAATTTTGTTGTTACTGTTTAGCTGCTGAGTCACCATCCCGTGGACTGCAGCCCGCCAGGCTCCTCTCTGTCCGTGTGGTTCTACAGGCAAGATTACTGGAGTGGACTGCCTTTCCTTCTCCAAGGAATCTTCCCAACCCCGGGACTGTCATCTCCTGCATATGGTTAGTCTACCCATTTCTATGAGTATTACCTTTGTACTTTTTCCAGTCCAGCCACATGCTAGACCTCTTCCCACCTTCACACCATCATGTTATCACTGGGACTTGCTCAGATGAGATAGGCACTCCTGAACCATGACGCTGGTGCCAAACAAAATTAAAGCAACCACGTGCAAATAAACCTCGCATGCTTAGTCTCTCTGTTGTGTCCAACTCTTTGTGACCCCATGGTCTGTAGCCCACCAGGCTCCTTTGCCCATGGGATTCTCCAGGCAAGGCTATTGGAGTGGGTTTCCATGTCCTTCTCCAATGGATCTTCCCCACCCAGGAATTGAACCCAGGTCTCCTGCATTGCAAGCAGATTCTTCACCGGCGGGAGCCACCAGGGAAGCTCGAATAAACCTTAGGGCATTGCTATGACTAGTCTCAGTTTGTTCCAGCTTCTGCCACCCATCTATTATTCTTTATTTCCCTACCTTCTCACTGAAAATGTGAAAATGAAGTCCAGGTTTGGTTTGGCCTTGATTGAGAGCAAAGTGTATGTATGGATGGATGTTTCAAAAATGATTTTGACTATTTGTAGGAATATGGGACCTTGGGAGTTTAGTTCCCTTCCTTGGCTTTCAACAGGAAGCCAGAGGCCACCAAAAAATGTGCCAGTCTTGCCACAGCAACCCAGCTAGGGTAACGAGGAAGAGAAACAAACTTCCAAGCCACTGGTTGCTATGGCAGCAGTTTTTCCACCATGGGGCTCACATCTCTTTCTTCCTGTTCTGCATTAGAAGTAATCTAGGGATCCACTTTATATATTCTTTTATAAAGAGAGGCAGGCCAGGTTAGAGATGTTACAGAAAACACCCGCAGTTTCCTTCTTTTCTATAAAGAAGAAGTGCGTACTTCCCTTTTTTCAAGGGGGTTGGGGAAGGCAACAAAAATATTCTTCAGACAAATAAAGCCAATAAAAAAAATTCAAATGCTGGTGGAGGCCTGAAGAATAGCTGAGAGAAGAAGGTGGATTCCCCACATTTCCTTCCTCAGAAGCGATCTTTCCCAAAGCCTGATGAAAGCCAGTAAGCCAGCTATTTTTCATGACAAAATATGTTCTTTTAATCTCTGTGATCTGGCTTCAGGGCACGCATAACATGTAGCAAGTTGTAGTCTGGAGTTTTACCCGGAATCAGTAGCAACATTCAAATTGGGATTTTAAAAACCCATGGGAAATAAGTCATTTAATTTCTTTGAAGATCTTGGCAGAGAACACCATAGAAATTTGGGAGCCATTGTAACAACAAACAATGGAAGAATAAGCATAAGTATTGTGCCAGTAAATCTTATTCTCCACAGGGACCCATTAGCTGTCCCCAAGGCACCAGCCCTGCCTTTACTTTCTGAACCTGTCCCTTTGGCTGCTAATGAGGTTTGAGAGCCTGTACTCTGCTCACCAACTGGGTCCATCTTGCTTGGTACAATCCCAAATACAATCTTATGGGAAATCTACCACAGAGGCCCCAGACCTGCGCATCTGGAGCTTCTCATCGTTGACTCAGTGGAAGAAGGATGCTTCTTCACACAGGAAGGTGAGGATGTCGTGGAGAAGTGCAGGGCAGTAGAAGGCGTCTTGGCGCAGAGGTGCCCATGGCCTCACTGTACTCCAGCAGAAGACTTGTCTCAGCGGCTCCCAGAGCTGGACTCAAAAGAAGCCGCCTGTTCTCACTAGCTGGTGTAGGAGGTGGATGGCAGTGTTTCGTGTTAGGCTGGGCAATCACCAGCTCCGGGAAGCAGAGCCGGAACTTTGATCAGAATCCTCAGTGGTCCTAGAATCAAGCTTTCACGTGGAATTGGGGGCAGCGATGTGCGAGTCTCTCTTCCGTGTGCTCCTTTCTGGGGTTTCAGCAGTCAAGGCTGCCACGTGGCCTTGTTGTGGTGTAAACAGTTAAGGCCTACAGAAATCAGGTTTTGCCAGCCCGGGACACAGAGCATGGGATGTGTGCTCCCCCCACATGGGAGCAGCAGGCTGTGACGTTTCCTTTTCCTCTCCTTTTTCCTCAGTGCAGAGAAAGTGCTTGATTTCTTGCAAGAGAATGACTGTAAGAGGAGGGACCCCCCCGCCCCGCAGTGAGGTGACTCCTGTGTCCCTGGGTCAGGGGCCATGGTAGCCTTGAGGACTAGCTACTATAGCTGAAACAGAAGCAGGGTACCTCCAGGCTGCCCTGGGAGCGCTGTCACTCTGGGGTGAGCAAACAGTTTGCTTGCATGAGCATCACTAAAGAGAACTTAGCCCCTCCGCCGGACAGAAACATTTACTCTCTGCTACAGACCTCTGGGCTCCCCTGGCAGCTCAGTAGTAAGGAATCTGCCTGCCGATGAGGGAGACACGGGCTCAGTCCCTGGACTGCGAAGACCCCCTGGAGAAGGAAATGGCCACCCGCTGTAGTATTCTTTTTTCTTCTTCTTCTTCAGTATTCTTCTCTGGGAAATCTCATGGACAGAGGAGTCTGGTGGGCTACAGTCCATAGGGTCACAAAAGAGTCAGACGTGGCTGAGCGACTGAGTAACCACAGACCTTTAGCTTCCTATTGAGACGCCAGAGCCAAGCATCATCACAAGAGAAGGGATTTACTGAGCAGACTGAAGGGATGAGCTTCGATGCGGAAGTGAGTGTGCGGTGCCGCGCTCCCAGGTCACTTTCCTAAGGATGCTAATTCTGCAAACTGGGGTCGTCCCCCATCTCTCTGACCTGCCAGCATGGAGACTTAAAAGGGCAGAGCAGATCCTGGATTGACAATTTGTGCCACGTTGTTGAGCAGCTCCCCAACATCCCTGGTCTTCAATCTGTTCTGTGAAATGATTATACTAAACCAGACCTGGTTATACTAAACTAAGACCTGTCATACTGTGGGTCAGTAACTCATCAATGATATTAACTGAATGGTGAACAATTAAGACCAATAAAGCTAAACTTTCACTTAAGGTTGAGAGAACATCACCAAGAGATTTGTTTCTATTTTCATAGCATTTGGAAGTAGTAAGGGCTTTCAGACAGAAGTCTCTAAATCCCAGCTGTGTGACCTAACCTCTCTGGAACTTCTCTATGTCTCTATGTCTCAAATCCTCCTTGTGTAGAAGAAGGAGTGAGGGAATCTGACCCTCATGATTATTGTGTAGAGCAAGAGAAACACTGGATTTCAGTGACCAGCATAATACCAAGCACTAGTAAAGTCTTCACCAATGACGATGATTATAACTTGAACCATAGAATTTGCTGCATATTGTAAAAGGCATATTCAAAGGGAATGTGATTATACTACTGTTGTCTTTATTTAAATATAAATTGGTAACACTGTATTTTATAACTTGCAGATGTGAATAACACTGCCTATTCATCATGCCATATTTAAGAATACACTAGTGATTTCAGTATTAAAATTAGACCTTGAGGGACACATAAGAATCATTGATTTCACATGACAAGTGAATTACATCCTTTATTTTATTTAATTCTCACCAGTACATGAACTGTGGATACTGTCTTTTTACACAGAGTGAAAATGAAGTTCACAAATGTTAACCATTAATAACTTTCCAAAAGGATGAATCTCTCAAGGGATTAGAACTCAGTATTGAACTAGTATTGAAGTCATGTCTTTTTGATCCAGTACCCAGCAGACAGGACTGCTTCGCTCCCCACGCAGCTGCCTTCTCGGGCGGTTGAGGAGCCTGGTCTTGTGCGCCTCTAAGCCTTTGTTCTCGCTGTGATGTCTGTCTTGTAGGCTGAGACTCATGGATGACGCTGCTGTGGAAAGAAATGTTGATGGAAATGAGAAATGGGACAGCTATCCAAGAGCTCACCGTGGAGAGCTTCCTGCTGCCCAGCGCCTGGGCAGGGTCCTCTCCTTGGTACCCTGCCGGCACGCCTGGCACCCGCTCGGGCAGTACACTCACAGTCACCATCAGCTGTGCTGACTCCAGGCTACAGAGACCTGTGCGTGCTGCTTCACAAGCGCAGTTATTCCTAAACTGTTGGTCATCTTTCTTTCAGGCAATTTCCTTCGCCACCTGCCTCACACAGCCTTTGTGTTAGTGTTTCCGGGAGCAGCGGGCTTCCTCCTCATAGCAGTGCTATCTCTGGACCAATACTTGGCCATTTACAGGCCTGTGTATTCCACAACCAGCGTGAACCCGAGCACTTGCCGCCTCCTCTTCACAGCCTGCTGTGCTTTGGGGTTCACCGTTATTTCTGGTCTGGTGGTGAAGCTGTCCCAGTTATCTTTCTGCGGCCCCCAAGTCATCCCTTACTCCTGTGACCTTGGCCCCCGATCCATCTCTCCTCCTCTGACAACAGACTTGAAACGTTTGCCTTTACCCTCGCTCTGTGGGTCTTTTGACACCCCTCACCGTAACCATCATCCTTTGACACCCCTCACTGTAACCATCATCCTTTTGACACCCCTCACCGTAACCATCGTCCTTTGACACCCCTCACCGTAACCATCATCCTTTGACACCCCTCACCGTAACCATCATCCTTTGACACCCCGCACCGTAACCATCGTCCTTTGACACCCCGCACCGTAACCATCGTCCTTTGACACCCCGCACCGTAACCATCGTCCTTTGACACCCCGCACCGTAACCATCGTCCTTTGACACCCCGCACCGTAACCATCGTCCTTTGACACCCCGCACCGTAACCATCGTCCTTTGACACCCCGCACCGTAACCATCGTCCTTTGACACCCCGCACCGTAACCATCGTCCTTTGACACCCCGCACCGTAACCATCGTCCTTTGACACCCCGCACCGTAACCATCGTCCTTTGACACCCCGCACCGTAACCATCGTCCTTTGACACCCCGCACCGTAACCATCGTCCTTTGACACCCCGCACCGTAACCATCGTCCTTTGACACCCCGCACCGTAACCATCGTCCTTTGACACCCCGCACCGTAACCATCGTCCTTTGACACCCCGCACCGTAACCATCGTCCTTTGACACCCCGCACCGTAACCATCGTCCTTTGACACCCCGCACCGTAACCATCGTCCTTTGACACCCCGCACCGTAACCATCGTCCTTTGACACCCCGCACCGTAACCATCGTCCTTTGACACCCCGCACCGTAACCATCGTCCTTTGACACCCCGCACCGTAACCATCGTCCTTTGACACCCCGCACCGTAACCATCGTCCTTTGACACCCCGCACCGTAACCATCGTCCTTTGACACCCCGCACCGTAACCATCGTCCTTTGACACCCCGCACCGTAACCATCGTCCTTTGACACCCCGCACCGTAACCATCGTCCTTTGACACCCCGCACCGTAACCATCGTCCTTTGACACCCCGCACCGTAACCATCGTCCTTTGACACCCCGCACCGTAACCATCGTCCTTTGACACCCCGCACCGTAACCATCGTCCTTTGACACCCCGCACCGTAACCATCGTCCTTTGACACCCCGCACCGTAACCATCGTCCTTTGACACCCCGCACCGTAACCATCGTCCTTTGACACCCCGCACCGTAACCATCGTCCTTTGACACCCCGCACCGTAACCATCGTCCTTTGACACCCCGCACCGTAACCATCGTCCTTTGACACCCCGCACCGTAACCATCGTCCTTTGACACCCCGCACCGTAACCATCGTCCTTTGACACCCCGCACCGTAACCATCGTCCTTTGACACCCCGCACCGTAACCATCGTCCTTTGACACCCCGCACCGTAACCATCGTCCTTTGACACCCCGCACCGTAACCATCGTCCTTTGACACCCCGCACCGTAACCATCGTCCTTTGACACCCCGCACCGTAACCATCGTCCTTTGACACCCCGCACCGTAACCATCGTCCTTTGACACCCCGCACCGTAACCATCGTCCTTTGACACCCCGCACCGTAACCATCGTCCTTTGACACCCCGCACCGTAACCATCGTCCTTTGACACCCCGCACCGTAACCATCGTCCTTTGACACCCCGCACCGTAACCATCGTCCTTTGACACCCCGCACCGTAACCATCGTCCTTTGACACCCCGCACCGTAACCATCGTCCTTTGACACCCCGCACCGTAACCATCGTCCTTTGACACCCCTCACCGTAACCATCGTCCTTTGACACCCCGCACCGTAACCATCGTCCTTTGACACCCCTCACCGTAACCATCGTCCTTTGACACCCCGCACCGTAACCATCGTCCTTTGACACCCCTCACCGTAACCATCGTCCTTTGACACCCCGCACCGTAACCATCGTCCTTTGACACCCCTCACCGTAACCATCGTCCTTTGACACCCCGCACCGTAACCATCGTCCTTTGACACCCCTCACCGTAACCATCGTCCTTTGACACCCCGCACCGTAACCATCGTCCTTTGACACCCCTCACCGTAACCATCGTCCTTTGACACCCCGCACCGTAACCATCGTCCTTTGACACCCCTCACCGTAACCATCGTCCTTTGACACCCCGCACCGTAACCATCGTCCTTTGACACCCCTCACCGTAACCATCGTCCTTTGACACCCCGCACCGTAACCATCGTCCTTTGACACCCCTCACCGTAACCATCGTCCTTTGACACCCCGCACCGTAACCATCGTCCTTTGACACCCCTCACCGTAACCATCGTCCTTTGACACCCCGCACCGTAACCATCGTCCTTTGACACCCCTCACCGTAACCATCGTCCTTTGACACCCCGCACCGTAACCATCGTCCTTTGACACCCCTCACCGTAACCATCGTCCTTTGACACCCCGCACCGTAACCATCGTCCTTTGACACCCCTCACCGTAACCATCGTCCTTTGACACCCCGCACCGTAACCATCATCCTTTGACACCCCGCACCGTAACCATCATCCTTTGACACCCCTCACCGTAACCATCATCCTTTGACACCCCGCACCGTAACCATCATCCTTTGACACCCCTCACCGTAACCATCGTCCTTTGACACCCCTCACCGTAACCATCGTCCTTTGACACCCCTCACCGTAACCATCGTCCTTTGACACCCCGCACCGTAACCATCATCCTTTGACACCCCGCACCGTAACCATCATCCTTTGACACCCCGCACCGTAACCATCATCCTTTGACACCCCTCACCGTAACCATCATCCTTTGACACCCCGCACCGTAACCATCATCCTTTGACACCCCGCACCGTAACCATCATCCTTTGACACCCCGCACCGTAACCATCATCCTTTGACACCCCTCACCGTAACCATCATCCTTTGACACCCCGCACCGTAACCATCATCCTTTGACACCCCGCACCGTAACCATCATCCTTTGACACCCCGCACCGTAACCATCATCCTTTGACACCCCTCACCGTAACCATCATCCTTTGACACCCCGCACCGTAACCATCATCCTTTGACACCCCGCACCGTAACCATCATCCTTTGACACCCCTCACCGTAACCATCATCCTTTGACACCCCGCACCGTAACCATCATCCTTTGACACCCCGCACCGTAACCATCATCCTTTGACACCCCGCACCGTAACCATCATCCTTTGACACCCCTCACCGTAACCATCATCCTTTGACACCCCTCACCGTAACCATCATCCTTTTGACACCCCTCACCGTAACCATCATCCTTTGACACCCCTCACCGTAACCATCATCCTTTTGACACCCCTCACCGTAACCATCATCCTTTGACACCCCGCACCGTAACCATCATCCTTTTGACACCCCTCACCGTAACCATCATCCTTTGACACCCCGCACCGTAACCATCATCCTTTTGACACCCCTCACCGTAACCATCATCCTTTTGACACCCCTCACCGTAACCATCATCCTTTTGACACCCCGCACCGTAACCATCATCCTTTTGACACCCCTCACCGTAACCATCATCCTTTTGACACCCCTCACCGTAACCATCATCCTTTTGACACCCCGCACCGTAACCATCATCCTTTTGACACCCCTCACCGTAACCATCATCCTTTTGACACCCCTCACCGTAACCATCATCCTTTTGACACCCCGCACCGTAACCATCATCCTTTTGACACCCCTCACCGTAACCATCATCCTTTTGACACCCCTCACCGTAACCATCATCCTTTTGACACCCCGCACCGTAACCATCATCCTTTTGACACCCCTCACCGTAACCATCATCCTTTTGACACCCCTCACCGTAACCATCATCCTTTTGACACCCCGCACCGTAACCATCATCCTTTTGACACCCCTCACCGTAACCATCATCCTTTTGACACCCCTCACCGTAACCATCATCCTTTTGACACCCCGCACCGTAACCATCATCCTTTTGACACCCCTCACCGTAACCATCATCCTTTTGACACCCCTCACCGTAACCATCATCCTTTTGACACCCCGCACCGTAACCATCATCCTTTTGACACCCCTCACCGTAACCATCATCCTTTTGACACCCCTCACCGTAACCATCATCCTTTTGACACCCCGCACCGTAACCATCATCCTTTTGACACCCCTCACCGTAACCATCATCCTTTTGACACCCCTCACCGTAACCATCATCCTTTTGACACCCCGCACCGTAACCATCGTCCTTTGACACCCCGCACCGTAACCATCACCGTGTAAGCCGCCTAGCAGCCACCGTCCTGGGGCTCCCTTCAGCCGAGGAGCGGCAGAAAGCTTTCCCCGCCTGCTGCTCTCAGCTCACTGTCCTCTCTCTGCTGCGCGGCAGCTGTGTTATACGTGTTTATATCTGTGAAACCAGCGCAGGGGAGCAGGCTGGACTCCAACACGCAGGCTGCCTTGTGAACTCAGTGGTGACCCCGCAGCTGAACCCCGTCACCTACACCCTGAGGAACGAGCAGGCCCGCCGGGCTCTGAGGAAAATGATGCTCAGGATGAAAATATCAAGCTGAAAAACAATCATGGTCTTGGAGTGGAAGGCTTCAGAAAGCCATTTGTCTTCCTTCCAGCCACTGAAGCAGTCCCCAGAGCTGTCGTGGGACGTCTGTGGCAGGCCTTGCCTGATCTCTGTGAACTCATCCCCACCAGTGAAATCTGTTTTCTCAAGGCCACTCTTCACCTTGGTGTGCATGAATATTTTCTCCCTAAATCTGCCACGCACTGATGACATTTGACTTTGATTGTAAAATCCCTTACTCCACTTTCATTCTTCCCTCTGATATAAACCATGTTCTGAAGTCTCTGGAATTTAGTGGCTTCTGCTCCTTTTATCTCACTGCCATCTGGCCCAGATGGCAACCCACTGCAGCGCTGCTGCCCAGGAGCAGCCCGGGCAGAGCGGCCCACGGGCGGCGCCCACAGTGCGGCAGGGCTGGGTGCGCATGCGCCGTCCGCCCAGGAGACGCAGGAGACGCGGGTTCGGTCCTCAAGTCGGGAGGACCGCCTGGAGAAGGGTATGGCCGCTGCCTCCAAGCGCCCATAAAGGAAACGATGACTCTCCTACCAGGGCTCAGGTCTGCATGCCCTTCACGCCTGCCTCAAGGGAATAACGGCTATAGTGCCCTTCATAATGGGATACAGAGAGCTTGCACCCGACGTGCTCCTCATTGCTGTGTTTAGATAGCTTAGCTACACATGTATGAATCACTTTCATGCTGAAAGAAATAGAACCGTGTTAGCTCTCAGACCATCCTCTAAGGAGGGGGATTAACTACAGCATTCCACAGCTGATCAATGCTTCTATTTTCTAACTAATTTATTCCAAATCCAGTTGCAAAATGTATACTTATGATTGGTTCTTATCCTAAAATTGTTACTACAGAATGGGTGTGCTCATCAGTGAGATGGAGCACTCAATCCACATTTGTCGGATCGCTTCCAAAGTCACAAGGCAATGACATCTAAGTTATTTGCTTATCAGCCTACCTCATGTTACTAATGAAAATAATTTAAACAGTTTTTTCTGGTAGACTTGTGGTGTCAACTACAAGGTTATCTTCTGAATGATAACTTCTTTTAAAACCAACATTTCTATTATCTCAGTTCTCATCCTTTGTGTGCTTTTAGCTCTTATTTCCAGGATAGAAATGTGTCTGATTCATTTCCAGAGGAAATACCTCTAGATTAATACTGTTTTTCTTCTCTCTTGTTTGCTTTTTAACCCAAACTCTGAGATTAAATAGTCACAAATGAATTTTATGAAATATGTCCTACACCGTGGTTGAATCATACTTGGCCTTGAAGGTCATATTACAAAGTTCATATTTCATCTTACTGACAATGAAGAGGTATCAAATGCATTCTAAAAATATCATGGGCATGTTCTGATTAGCTGTGTATTTAATTCATACCTGTGGATGTTGTATGAAAAAGACATTGGAAAAACCAAGATGTAAGAGGAGAGCGGATACAAAGACTGTTGCAGAAATCAAGAGAAAGAGAACAATGGCTTAGGGAACTGGCAGTAGAAATGGAATGCAAAGGGCTGGCTAGTCGGTTCTGAAACAGTCTGCGTGCTGACGCTCCTGCTGCCCTCCTCTAACTGGTCAGCTTCTGAAAGTACTTAACTCCTGTTATCCACAGCATGTGGAGACTGAGCCAGACAATCTCAAGTCCACTTGAAAATGACTCAAGATGTCATAGGAGCATGGAAATGGTGTTCCACCCTGAGAGATAAACTACTGAGAAGTGTATTGGAGTCGTTGATGTTTAGTATGTTATTAATAAGTCGAGGAATCAAGAAATGACAGGAAGTCTTCTTAGGTTTAATCAAGATTTGATTATAATTTATTATACTTAAACTATTCAGATGTACTTTATGTTACTTAAGATAGAATATGACTGAGTGGTGGACCTGATGAAGAGAAGAATGAGCCCCAGGAGCCAGAATTTAATTTATGACTCTAGCCTGGTCATTGCTAGCTACACGTGCTACCCAAGGAGGACAGACTCCAGCGTGCAGATTCATGCACTAGGCTCTGGGGCTGTAAAACATTTTATTGAGACAAGTCCTCTAACCTAATTCTGCATCAAAGATATTTCCATTCATAACATTTAAGATAATTTTATTGAAGTATGACTGACAGAAAAGCGATAGATATTTAATGTACGTTATTTGATGTGTTTGGAGAGGCATGGACATCTGTGAAATCATCACTAACAAATCACCTCCAAAGGCTTCCTCTTGCCATCTTTGTTCGTAGACTATACTGTATTCTATATCATAGGCCCTATGTGCACATATCTCCAGAAATTATTTATTTCATAAAACTGAACCTTTGTATCCTTTGATCAATACCTCCCTATTTCTCCCTCACCCAAGCCCTGACCATTATCATTCTATTCTCAGCTTCTATGGGTTTGATTAAACTCCAGACGTATGTGAAATCATACAGTGTTGCTCCTTCTTGTGTCTGGCTTATCCTACTTGGAAGGGCGTCCCCAGGTACATCCATGTTTTCAAAAATGCCAGGATGGTCTTCTTTCCATTTTAAGGCTGAATAAAGTTTACTTAAGTGCTCATGCTCGTGTGCTCAGCCATGTCTGACTCTTCGCAGCCCTGTGGACTGTAGCCTGCCCGGCTCCTCTGCCCATGGAACTTTCCAGGCAAGAGTAGAGGCGCGGGCTGCCATTTCCTCGTGCAGGGGATCTTCCAGACCCAGGGTCAGACCTCATCTCTTATGCCATTTCCTCGTGCAGGGTATCTTCCAGACCCAGGGTCAGACCTGCATCTCTTACACTGGCAGACGGATTCTTGAGCACTGCGCCACCTGGAAAGTGTTCTCTCTTTTCGCCTTGTTTCAGTTCAGTTCAGTAGCTCAGTCATCTCTGATTCTTTGCAACCCCATAGACTACAAACATGCCAGACTTGCCTTGTTTATCATTCAAAGAAAAAAAAAAAATATATATATATATATACCAGCTCTTAGTTTCACTTAACTTTTTCATTCTTTTTATTTCCTTTATTTCAGCTTTGATCTTTGTTATTTCCTTCCTTCTATTGACTTTCAACTTAGTCTATTCACTTCTAGTTTCTTAAGCTGTAAAGTTGGGTTGATTACTTGATATCTTTCTCTTTTTTAACATAGTCATTCATTCTCCATCACACATTTCCCTCTCAGAATTGCTTTCCCAACATGTCATAAATTTTGGTATGTTGTGTCTTCATTTCCATTTGTTTCAAAATATTTTTTGTTTCTCCGTGACTTCGCCTTGACTATGAGTGTTTGGGAATATGTTGGTTGTTTTTCACATATTTGTAGATTTTCTCATTTTCCTCATGTTCTTGATTTCTAGTTTCAAACAATGGCGATCAGAAAATATGCTTGATATTATTCCAGTCTTTAATTTTGCTAAGACCTGTTCTTTGATCTTGTGGTATATCCTGGAGGATGATGGGTGCACACTGAAGAATAACATGCGTGCTGCTGCCGCCCGGATGGATGGGAGGTTTTTAAACGTCTGTTAGGTTCATTTGATCCAGCATACGGTCCAGGTCATTTCCTGGTTGATTTTCAGTCTGCATGACTTGATGGAATCATCACAATGATGGGAGTGGGGTGTTGCAGTCACTACTTGTATTATTGTCTATTTCTCCCTCGGTTCTGTTAGTATTTGCTTAATATGTTTAGGTGCTTCAATGTTTGGTACATAGGTAATATGTATATATATGATTGTTTTATATATACACACACACACACACACACAATTGTTACGTCATCTTGGTGCACTGACTTTATCACTATGGAATGACCTTCTTTGTCTCTTGTTACCAACCCAGTGCCCCCAGTGCCAACACTAGCGGCAGCAATGGGACCTGCAGGTCTAAGGCAGCGGAAACCCCGGGGGCTCAAGCAGCACCAATGGGGGCATGAGCATCACTCTGGCAGAGACACCAGAAGGTAAAAAGTGCAGATTCTCAAATGTAGCCAGAGGCAGCACAGGTAGGAAAACCCAGAAACTTGCACTATAATGCCACCCGCGGAAAAACAAAAGAAAGTTCTCTAATTACCAATCTGTTGACTTGTTAGAATCAAAGTAAACACATCTTTGCCTAAACGAGAATAGTGTTCATTACGTGACGTGGACTGGCTAAGGAACAACTCATTAAGCATCGTGAAAAACCACAGTAACACAGCATCGCAAAAAGAAGGTGACAATTCTTCAGAAACCAAACTTAAAGCCATGGAAGACTGTGATGTAACTGACAGAGAATTCAAAATAGTGGTCCTAAAAACTCAATCAGCTGTAAGAAAACTCAGAAAGGCAGTTCAATGAGCTCAGGAATAAAGTCGATGAAAGAAGAGAATGTTTACCAAAGAGACTGACAGGCTAGAAACAAGCAGACAGAATCCTGGAGCTGAAGAACCTGGAAAATGGGGTGAAGAGCCCATCAGGAAACCCGGAAACCAGAGCAGACCGCATGGAAGAGAGGCTTGGCAAGCTCAGGAACAGAAGTCCAGAAGACGGTGGGGGAGTGGGTGGACGTGGAGTACATCTCTCCCCACGGATACATCAGGAACACACCTTCAGACACAGAAATGCATGCAGAGAGCGGGCAGGAGTCCCTGACCAGCGGGAAAGAACACACAGAACCACGCAAAACTCAGCAGTTTGAAGGAGCTCGGGGGAAAACGGGAGTGTTATAGGACCGGACCAGCCTTCCATGGGTGGGGGAACCGAAGCAGGGGTCTGATCCCCACATCAGGGCAATTGTCTGAGTCAGAAGAGAAATATTTAAGGCTGAGAGCGAAACAGCTGATCTGTGGCAGCCTAAACGGAATGAGAATCAGACAGTCCTTGCTGGAACCATACACATCATACACATCGCAGACAGGAACGCTGGTCTCCTGGAAGGAAGGGAGCTGGAGTTTAGGGACTGTGGAGCAATCCCAGGGTGAAGGCTGCTCTTGATTACAGACAGATTGAGGGGATTTGAGGGAGGAGGTCCTGGTGGGAAATGCCTGTGGAGGAGAGCCGGGCAGCCAAGGAAGCAAAGCGGTACTGCTGAGTCACGCGTAGGGGTGGAGCCATCACCACAGCCTCCCTCTCCCCACACGCCAGCATCAGCAGCTGAACAAGAGAGAGGCTGGCCCATCAGATGCCTGACACACTGAAACATAGAGAAGGACCTCACCCAGGGTGCCCCTTTAAGTGCCTGACATGCTGATCTACAAAGTACGACCCCAGTCGGGGGGACCCCTCTATGTGCCTGAATGGGCGGAGCAATAGAGAAAGACTGGTTAAAGAGCCTTCTGATCACCAGCTGCTGCTGCTGCTGCTACTGCTAAGCTGCTTCTGTCGTATCCGACTCTGTGCGACCCCATGGACTGCAGCCCACCAGGCTCCTCCGCCCATGGGATGCTCCAGGCAAGAGCCCTGGCGTGGGGTGCCATCGCCTTCTCCATCAAATAAGCTGCTGCTGCTGCTAAGTCGCTTCCATCGTGTCCGACCCTGTGCGACCCTATAGACAGCAGCCCACCAGGCTCCCCCATCCCTGGGATTCTCCAGGCAAGAACACTGGAGTGGGTTGCCATTGCCTTCTCCAATGCATGAAACTGAAAAGTGAAAGTGAAGTCGCTCAGTCGTATCCGACTCTGTGTGACCCCATGGACTGCAGCCCACCAGGCTCCTCCACCCATGGGATGCTCCAGGCAAGAGCACTGGCGTGGGGTGCCATCGCCTTCTCATCAAATATGCTAATCCACTTCGAATCCTTGCTTACAGGTCTACTTCTGACTAATTCAAATCAGACACTGATTTTTCTTCTACTACCTAGTTCATTTCTTCAAAAATTCACAACTTTTTTTTCTGGTTTAAAAACAGAGCTTTAATAATTATGTGGTATAGTCAGAAACTCACAACTTTTGTCCATATTTATATACACAATAGGTGCTTCCCAGGTGCTCAGTGATAATCTGCTTGTCAGTGTAGGAGACTCAGGAGACTCGTGCTCAATCCCTGGGTTGGGAAGATCCCCTGGAGGAGGGAATGGCAACCCACTCCAGTATTCCCGCTTGGAAGAATCCCATGGACAGAGGAGTCTGGTGGACTACAGTCCATGGGGTCACAAAGGGTGAGATGCAACTGTGCGACCAAGCAACAGCTTCCTGGTGGCTCAGCAGTGAAGAATCCTGCTGCCAGTGCAGGTGACTCGGAGACCTGAGTTCCGTCCCTGGGTCGGGAAGACCCCCTGGAGAAGGGAATGGCAAGCCATTCCAGGAATCTTGCCTGGGAAATCCCATGAGCAGCGGGGCCTGGCAGGCTACAGTCCAGAGGGGTCACAAAGAGCTGGACATAGCTGAGCAACAGAGCGCTCACACACGTGCACACACACACAAACACACACACACAATAATATGAAGGTTCTTCTGTGAATCAATCCTTTATCTGAATTTACATGGGTTTCTGCATGAGGAATGTCTTTCACATCAAAAAAACTGATTTATAAAAAGTTCATCAAGGACTTTTTCACCAAGGTAAAGTAACCCATTTCTCCCAGGTCCTCCTTCTTTAATTAAAATACCCTGGACATAACACAACAAAGAACCATAGAAAGATTCTGGAAGAGTAGAGAGAAGCAGTGGATTGCCTAGGGACAGTCTTGAAGAACAGTGTGCCAGTCCTTTCCCTGGGTTTCCTTATTGCCTCTCGTATTTCCCAGACAGCGTGCAGCAGAATCCTCCAGCATAGAATCGCCAGAGGGTAGATTTTTTAAAATGTTTCAAGGAAAAAACAGTCTGTGCCCCCTAGCCAAGGACTGAGAAGACAACGGCCTAACAGAAAATGAATCTTTACCAGTCCCAATCTTACTCCAAGTTCATGCCAACCTGAAAAACCACACCTTCTTCATCAAGGTTGACCAGTGATTTGTGCTTCCCCACATATTCATGATAAAAAATAAACGTAAATAAATTCACAGCAAGCCAGGAGCAGAGAGAAACAATCTCAACTTGACAAAAAAAGAACATCTACGAAAAAGAGGTAACATCATACTTAATGCTCAAAGACTGAAAGCTTCCTCTCTGAGATAGAGAACATGACAACTCTGGAAGTTCTAGCCACTGCTGTAAGGCAAGAAAAAGAAATAAAAGGCATAAAGACTGGAAAGAAAGAAAGAAAACTGTTTCTGTTGGGAAAGTACATGAGTATCTACAGAGACAACCCTAAGCAACCCTAAGCTTCACTAGAGAGAATGAGTGATTTCAGCAAAGACGCAGGGTGCAAGGCCAGCCCCCCAAGGGAAACCGCATATTCATATAGTCACAACAAAGCTGTGGAAACAATTAAAACACATTGCCACTGATAACAGCTCCAAAGAAATAAAACACTTGGGTAGAAATCTAACAAAATATGTACATAATCTACGTGTGGAAAGCTAGACTACTGTGATGAAAGGAATCAGTTCAGTTAGTTCAGTTCAGTCACTTAGTTGTGTCCGACACTTTGCGACCCCATGAATCGAAGCATGCCAGGCCTCCCTGTCCATCACCAACTCCCGGAGTTCACTCAGACTCACGTCTATCAAGTCCGTGATGCCATCCAGCCATCTCATCCTCAGTCCTGCCCCCAATCCCTCCCCACATCAGAGTCTTTTCCAATGAGTAAACTCTTCGCATGAGGTGGCCAAAGTACTGGAGTTTCAGCTTTAGCATCATTCCCTCCAAAGAAATCACAGGGCTGATCTCCTTCAGAATGGACTGGTTGGATCTCCTTGCAGTCCAAGGGACTCTCAAGAGTTCTCCAACACCACAGGTCAAAAGCATCCATTCTTCGGCGCTCAGCCTTCTTCACAGTCCAACTCTCACATCCATACATGAACACTGGAAAAACCATAGCCTTGACTAGATGGACCTTTGTTGGCAAAGTAATGTCTCTGCTTTTGAATATGCTATCTAGTTTGGTCATAACTTTCCTTCCAAGGAGTAAGCACCTTTTAATTCCATGGCTGCAGTGATTCCAAAATCTGCAGTGATTTTGGAGCCCAAAAAATAAAGCCTGACACTGTTACCACTGTTTCCCCATCTATTTCCCATGAAGTGATGGGACCAGATGCCATGATCTTCATTTTCTGAATGTTGAGCTTTAAGCCAAATTTTTCACTCTCCTCTTCCACTTTCATCAAGAGGATTTTTAGTTCCATTTTCACTTTCTGCCCAAAGGGTGTTATTATCTGCATCTCTGAGGTTATTTATATTTCTCCCGGCAATCTTGATTCCAGCTTGTGCTTCTTCCAGCCCAGTGTTTCTCATGATGTACTCTTCATAGAAGTTAAATAAGCAGGGGGACAATATACAGCCTTCACGTACTCCTTTTCCTATCTGGAACCAGTCTGTTGTTCCATGTCCAGTTCTAACTGTTGCTTCCTGACCTGCATACAGATTTCTCAAGAGGCAGGTTAGGTGGTCTGGTATTCCCATCTCTTTCAGAATTTTCCACAGTTTATTGTGATCCACACAGTCAAAGGCTTTGGCATAGACAATAAAGCAGAAATAGATGTTTCTCTGGAACTCTCTTGCTTTTTCCATGATCCAGCAGATGTTAGCAATTTGATCTCTGGTTCCTCTGCCTTTTCTAAAACCAGCTTGAACATCTAGAAGTTTGTGGTTCACATATTGCTGAAGCCTGGCTTGGAGAATTTTGAGCATGACTTTACTAGCATGTGAGATGAGTGCAATTGTGCAGTAGTTTAAGCATTCTTTGGCATTGCTTTTCTTTGGGATTGGAATGAAAAGTGACCTTTTCCAGTCCTGTGGTCACTGCTGAGTTTTCCAAATTTGCTGGCATATTGAGTGCAGCACTTTCACAGCATTATCTTTCAGGATTTGAAATAGCTCCACTGGAATTCCATCACCTCCACTAGCTTTGTTTGTAGTGATGCTTTCTAAGGCCCACTTGACTTCACATTCCAGGATGTTTGGCTCTAGGTGAGTGATCACACCATCGTGGTTATCTGGGTCATGAAGCTCTTTTTTGTACAGATGTTCTGTGTATTCTTGCCACCTCTTAATATCTTCTGCTTCTGTTGGATCCATACCATTGGTGTTCTTTATCCAGCCCTTCTTTGCATGAAATATTCCATTGGTATCTCTCATTTTCTTGAAGAGATCTCTAGTCTTTCCCATTCTGTTCTTTTCCTCTATTTCTTTGCATTGATCGCTGAAGAAGGCTTTCTAATCTCTCCTTGCTATTCTCTGGAACTCTGCATTCAGATGCTTATATCTTTCCTTTTCACTTCTCTTCTTTTCACAGCTATTTGTAAGGCCTCCCCAGACAGCCATTTTGCTTCTTTGCATTTCTTTTCTGTCTCCTGTACAATGTCACGAACCTCCGTCCATAGTTCATCAGGCACTCTGTCTATCAGATCTAGTCCCTTAAATCTATTTCTCACTTCAACTGCATAATCATAAGGGATTTGATTTAGGTCATACCTGAATGGTCTAGTGGTTTTCCCTACTTTCTCCAATTTAAGTCTGAATTTGGCAATAAGGAGTTCATGATCTGAGCCACAGTCAGCTCCTGGTCTTATTTTTGTTGACTATAAAAAGCTTCTCCATATTTGGCTGCAAAGAATATAATCAATCTGATTTGGATGTTGACCATCTGGTAATATCCACGTGTAGAGTCTTCTCTTGTGTTGTTGGAAGTGGGTGTTTGCGATGACCACTGCGTTCTCTTGACAAAACGCTATTAGCCTTTGCCCTGCTTCATCCGTCCTAGGCCAAATTTGCCTGTTACTCCAGGTGTTTCTTGACTTCCTACTTTTGCATTCCAGTCCCCTATATTGAAAAGGACATCTTTTTTGAGTGTTAGTTAGGAATCAAAGAAGCCTAAATAAGTGAGGAAACTTACAGTGTTCATTAATTAGGAGATTCAACAGATTAATGATGTAGGATCTTTCCAAATTGTTCAACAGGTTTTAGGCAGTTTTCAGCAAAATCTCAGAAAAGTTTTTGTAAACATAGACAAACTTACTCTAAAAATTATATTGATCGGCCTGGGCCGTATAATGTTTTTTTAATCTTGAAAAATAAAGAAAATAGGAGTGATTATTCTATTCAGTATTAATTTTTATTGTGAAGGTACAGGAATCAAGACAGTGTGATATTGGCGGAGACATGAACACACAGATTGGTAGAACAGAATAGGTAAACCAGAAATAGACCTTTAACAATAAGCCCGACTGATTTTTGACTAAGATATATAAATAGTTCAAAGGAGGAAGGATAATTTTTTAACAAATGGTAATGGATCAATTAGACATTCACAGGCAAAAGAAAATTTCATTCTAAGCCTGACAGCTTATACAAATACTAACTCAAAATGGATTATAGACAAACTTAAAACACACAAAAAATTTTAGGAAATATAAGAGGAAAGGAAATTTTTGGAATCTAGGGCTAAGCAGCTCTTAGGCATAATATCAATGTATGATCTATACGATGAAAAGCTGGTGAATGAGACCACATCAGATCTGTGGAGACTGGTAGAAATAGCCCTTTTATCTAATGCACAGAAACCAACAGAGAACTCTCAGGAGTTCCCTACCTTCAGATCAGGCTCAAAAATTACCCACTTTATTTCTACTTTGGAGAAAAGAGTGACACAGACGTGCCTGTCCTTGGAAAACCATGACCCCAGGACTGCTTATAATCAAACAGTTTCCTACTTAAAAACCTAAATCACCAAACACTGTTTCGACAGTCTAAAATTCTTCCTAATGAGATTATACCTTAAATATAATTTACTTTCTCAGAACAAGCTAAAAGGAAGATATGCCCTCAGGTCAGACACACTGAAATTCCAGTGTAGATCACGCGTGCGCACACGCAGATGTGACTGAACCAAGTCTCCGCCAGGGCCAGTTGTCTTCCGATGGGGGTCACTTCCTCAGTGAGCCTGTGAACATGATCACTGACTCCACTTACATCCACTTTTTAATTATTAATGTGCTCATTTTCCTTTTAAAGTTTTCTAAGTATGAGTTCTGTTAGTTCTTGCTACCTAAGATGTCAACCAGAATTTGCCTTAACAGGGAAGACATGTTAAGGGAAGCAGTTCCCACATCTTAAGGTCACGTGAAACTAAGGAGAAAATACCGCTTAGATGGGAAGAAGGCATTTCCTACTGGCATCACCTGCCTTTCAACAATCGGTTGAATCCAGAACTTGGCAACATCAGTTAGAGAAAAATAAGTGCACAGGTTTAAACTTGCTTACCTTAATTGTCCTCTCTCCTTAATAGGGCAGGGGACTACCGGGATTGTAGACCAAAGGTTCCCACCAGAGAACGCAGTGCCATGCATTTTCTCAGTTGTTCCCCTTTGATCTTCAGGTTTTTAAACAGTTTTGCCAACCATATGAACTTGAGATATTAATGATATATGTCATTAACATTACCATTTTTTATTTCCTTTTCATCCAGAGTAGATTTTAACCAAACATCCAGAATTATTATGCTGCTAAGTCATTTTAGTCGTGTCTGACTCTGTGTGACCCCAGAGATGGCAGCCTACCAGGCTCCTCTGTCCCTGGGATTCTCCAGGCAAGAACATTAGAGTGGGTTGCCATTTCCTTCTCCAATTATTATGCTAAGAAATCCTATAAAACACTCTCTCAGTTGCCGTTATAAGTAATAAAGTTACAGAAATATGAAAAAAATGTGCTTTTGTCTGTGTTTTAAGAAGTTAAAGAAAATTTTATTAATAATGTCTGATACAGCCAAAGATGACACACTCCAGAGCTGATCTCAACCACCTGGAGACGCACTGAGCTGTCACTACACCCACTCAACAGGCCCAGAGAAGAGCCAGGGAGCGGGCAGCAGATTCACTCACATAAGCAGATTCAGTCAGTGAAATAACATTAATTTGTATTATGACTTTTCATAGTTTTCAAAAACAAATTCGCTTCTTAAAATTCAAGCCTGAATATCTAATGGTAAAGAACAGTTGTATTTTTCATAGGCATCCGAAGATGGAAGCATCAGAAGTATCATGAATGACATTTATTAAATCTGATTGGCAACACTTGAATTATTACCTTAAAGATATTGTGTCTTATGATTTATGTATAATAGTTGCTCCATAAATGTTGTTTGAATTGAATTCCCATAAGACCAATCAGAAAATCAAGGAAGATACCATCAGCACAACACAGGGAACAAATGAAATTTTCAAATAAAGGAACATGGTTTCACAGGTGGCTGGGGGGAAGGCTCTGCGTGCCAGTGCGGGAGACTCAGGAGACACAGGTTTGATCCCTGGGTTGGGATGCCACGCGGGAGGAAATGGCAACTTACTCCAGTATTCTTGCCCAGGAAATCCCAGGGGTAGACAAGCCTGGTGGGCGAGAGTACAAGGGGTCACAAACAGAATGACTGAGCGACTGAGCGCAAACACGAGACCGGACTGCAGAATGAAGACAGTGCCCATCCAGCCGAAGAGCAGAGCAGGCTAGACTGCCAGGCGGGGAGCTGCTCGAGGACAGGCCTTGCCAATGGGGGGAAGCTGAGCTAGAGGGGCAAAAGGATCCCCTTCGCCTCCAAACTCTGTTTCTGCCACCTCGCCCTCAACAGTGTGTCCCTCAGAGCCCGGTGGGCCTGCTTGTTCCTCAGGGTGTAGGTGACGGGGTTCAGCAGTGGGGTCACCACTGTGTTCACAAGGCAGCCTCCGTGTTGGAGTCCAGCCTGCTCACCTGCTTTGCTTTCAGGTAAATAAACGCACAGCTGCCGCGCAGCAGAGAGAGGACAGTGAGCTGAGAGGAGCAGGCGGGGAAAGCTTTCTGTCGCTCCTCGGCTGAAGGGAGTCGCAGGACGGTGACGACTATGTTGCTGTATGCGATGATGGCTACAACGAGGGGAAGCAGAATGGCAAACGAAGTGACAAAGGAGAAAGAGACTTCAGCAGAGCTGGTGTCAGAGCAGGAGAGATGAATTAAGGAGCCAAGGTCATAGAAGAAATGAGGGATGATATTGGGGCCACAGAATGATAACTGGGAAACCTTGAGCATCAGACAAGTGATTAAGATGAAGGACAAAGACTAGCACAAGAAAATCAGGAGGAAACTAACCCTCAGGTTCATGATGGATGCATAGTGCAGAGGCTTGCAGATGGCCAGGTACCGATCCAACGACATCACTGCCATGAGAAAGAAAATCACTGCACCAAGAAATAAAAAGAAGAAGGCTTGTGTGAGACAGGCAGGAAAGGGAATTGATTGCCTTCCTGAAAGGAAGATGGACAGCAGTTTAGGAATAACTGTGGTGATGAAACAGCACTCGCAGGAGGAGAAAGTGCTCAGCAAAACACACATAGGCGCCTGGAGGCGACGGCCAGCCCAGGTGATGCGGATCATGACCATGTTCCCACGACAGAGGCCAGGCATGCGAGCAGGTGCACCAGGAAGAGGAGGCTCCCCAAGCGCTGGGCAGCAGGAAACGCCCCCAGGACGAACTCCTGGAGGGCAGGCTCATTTTCACCCCACAGTCCTCTCTGTTTCTCTGTCATCATTCTCTGCCTAACCTGTAAAGCAGAAAATACTATCGGTAAAGAATAAAGAATGTAAATGATGTCAACTTAAATAATATAAAAACACTACTTTATGCTACATTTTTGAATGAGATCATTCCATATTTTGAAATATTTTACTGTGTGATATTCTATTATCATTACATTATTATATTAATAATAATGTTATTAAATTATAAAATTAAAGACTTATTTTTGTTTTTGCTAATAACTTTCAATGTGTCACTTAACTTTTTTGGAAAATAATATCTGTAAGTAACAGTCCACAAGATAAACAACACAAAATGAAAATGATTTTTTGCACACACATACACAATTAGTGGTTTAACAGTGAAAGCTATCATCCTGCAGAAATGCGCCACGGACTCACTTTGTCCACTCTATGCTTCAGCAAGACACTCAGTGGAGGAACACTCCTGTGCACTGATGTTAGCCCTTTGAAAATAGAAAATGTGAAAGAGCCATTTTCTTATTACCATGTTTCAAATCAGTTATTTTCCTGAAGTCTGTTCAGCCTGAGTTCTTCTTTCAAGACCCTAGGGTGAGCAATAAAGGTAGTATATTATACTACCATAACCACCTAGTCTGTGGGTTTGGAGAAACCGTATCTAAATTTGAGAGGGAAATGGTTTCATGACTTGCTTATTCAGATTCAATGAACACACCATATAGTGGGTGAATCAGATTCCCTCACACTCTACCGACTAGCAGAATGCTAGTGTTTCATTCTGCTATTAGTTATAGATTACTCTTGAACATTCTTTTTTCTGGGAATTTTTTTTTTTTTACATTGTAAGTATTCAGTCGGAGAAGGCAATGGCACCCCACTCCAGTCCTCTTGCCTGGAAAATCCCACGGACGGAGGAGCCTGGTGGGCTGCAGTCCATGGGTCGTGAAGAGTCAGACACAACTGAGCGACTTTTTTCACTTTTCAGCTTCTTGCATTGGAGAAGGAAATGGCACCCCACTCCAGTGTTCTTGCCTGGAGAATCCCAGGGACGGGGGAGCCTGGTGGGCTGCTGTCTATGGGGTCGCAAAGAGTCAGACACGACTGAAGCGACTCAGCAGCAGCAGCAGCAGGTATTCAGCACGGCAGAATTAAACCTGTCCTCATTGCAGTCACTAGAGGAACAAAATGCCAGTGCCCAGCTAGGATCCAAGTATATTGACATAATCTTTGGGAAAGGGGTCAGTGCTTGGATAAATAAGTAACCATAATTTAATCGTATTTTACTTAATTCCTTTTGGCCAGATCTATTACTTAATGATCCACATTAGAAACTTAAACATAGCCAGTCTCTGGTTGAAATACCTGACCTGCCGGATTGCAAGCTAGCCCCAGGATCAAGTCCTCACCACGAAGCAGCTCACAGGAAACTGTGTTTTGTTGACAATGTGCTTCTCTTCTTAAAAACAAGCCAGGATGTTCTTCCGAGGCTAATGGAAAAGGGTAAAAAACACTTTTAGTTGAGATATACCTTTCTTGGACCTCATGCAAAATTAATGGATGCCTAGTGTCCTAAATTAAGAGGAAATTACTAAGGCTCCACTTTTTAAAAGGACACATTTCCAAACTCCGGAGTTACCTGCATCATAGTTTTTCCCCATGCGGACCTGATAAATTCTGCACCGCTAACACAGCACAAGCTGCCCCTTCCACCCACCAGCACTTTCTGTGCTTGGAACACCTGGGCATATTTATTTCCACTCTACAATGCATCGTGAACATCAAACTTCTTTGGTTGTGTATCCATCCCAGAAAAGAGTCAAAAAGATGAAACAACAAAGGACAATTTCTTGTTTAATGGCCCTGTTATCAGTCACTTTTCCATCAACCAGACACCCCACTTCATATAGGGAAAGATCACGGCAGTTGTAAGGAGAACACATTCAAATGCCCTTGTGATATAATTATCACAGGCTTATTAACCATCACCAGCGAGGATGCTCGGCATCCAGTGGACATTTGGAACTTTCAGATTCATTAGCGGGGATTTTTTTTAAAGGAATAGGAGCTAAACTCACAACAGAGTCCCAGAGGACATTTAATTGCTTCATATTTGGAAATGGAAAATTCCAGCTGACATACGTTATAATTACCCTTTCACTGCTTATCTACTATCTTTCTCAATAGGCTGCACAGTCCTCTGCCAAAGTCTTAAAAGGTAGATTTTGCACAACTGCCCTAGAGTTGTAAAATTTACAGAATCACAAATTACATATATCAAGAAAGTCTTAAACAACAGAAACTCCTTTTTACGTTAGAATTATCTTTGCTTTTTAATGTTTTTAACCTGGTTTTTTCTTTATTGAGGTATTATTTGCATTCTGTAAAATGTGCCACATTTAACTGCATTTGTGCAAGCTGTCACTTCAGTCATGTCCAACTCTTTGCGACCCTATGGACTGTAGTCCACCAGACTCCTCAGTCCATGGGATTCTCCAGCCAAGAATACTGGAGTGGGTTGCAATGCCCTCCTCCAGGAAATCTTCCCCACCCAGGGATCGCACCTGCCTCTCCTGCAACTTCTGCATCGCAAACAGATTCTTTACTGCTGAGTCACCAGGAATCCCACATTTCACTGTACAGATCAGTGATTTTTCATATGTATGAGAAACCGTATCTAAATTTGAGAGGGAAATGGTTTCATGACTTGCTTATTCAGATTCAATGAACACACCATATAGTGGGTGAATCAGATTCCCTCACACTCTACCGACTAGCAGAATGCTAGTGTTTCATTCTGCTATTAGTTATAGATTACTCTTGAACATTCTTTTTTCTGGGAATTTTTTTTTTTTTACATTGTAAGTATTCAGTCGGAGAAGGCAATGGCACCCCACTCCAGTCCTCTTGCCTGGAAAATCCCACGGACGGAGGAGCCTGGTGGGCTGCAGTCCATGGGTCGTGAAGAGTCAGACACAACTGAGCGACTTTTTTCACTTTTCAGCTTCTTGCATTGGAGAAGGAAATGGCACCCCACTCCAGTGTTCTTGCCTGGAGAATCCCAGGGACGGGGGAGCCTGGTGGGCTGCTGTCTATGGGGTCGCAAAGAGTCAGACACGACTGAAGCGACTCAGCAGCAGCAGCAGCAGGTATTCAGCACGGCAGAATTAAACCTGTCCTCATTGCAGTCACTAGAGGAACAAAATGCCAGTGCCCAGCTAGGATCCAAGTATATTGACATAATCTTTGGGAAAGGGGTCAGTGCTTGGATAAATAAGTAACCATAATTTAATCGTATTTTACTTAATTCCTTTTGGCCAGATCTATTACTTAATGATCCACATTAGAAACTTAAACATAGCCAGTCTCTGGTTGAAATACCTGACCTGCCGGATTGCAAGCTAGCCCCAGGATCAAGTCCTCACCACGAAGCAGCTCACAGGAAACTGTGTTTTGTTGACAATGTGCTTCTCTTCTTAAAAACAAGCCAGGATGTTCTTCCGAGGCTAATGGAAAAGGGTAAAAAACACTTTTAGTTGAGATATACCTTTCTTGGACCTCATGCAAAATTAATGGATGCCTAGTGTCCTAAATTAAGAGGAAATTACTAAGGCTCCACTTTTTAAAAGGACACATTTCCAAACTCCGGAGTTACCTGCATCATAGTTTTTCCCCATGCGGACCTGATAAATTCTGCACCGCTAACACAGCACAAGCTGCCCCTTCCACCCACCAGCACTTTCTGTGCTTGGAACACCTGGGCATATTTATTTCCACTCTACAATGCATCGTGAACATCAAACTTCTTTGGTTGTGTATCCATCCCAGAAAAGAGTCAAAAAGATGAAACAACAAAGGACAATTTCTTGTTTAATGGCCCTGTTATCAGTCACTTTTCCATCAACCAGACACCCCACTTCATATAGGGAAAGATCACGGCAGTTGTAAGGAGAACACATTCAAATGCCCTTGTGATATAATTATCACAGGCTTATTAACCATCACCAGCGAGGATGCTCGGCATCCAGTGGACATTTGGAACTTTCAGATTCATTAGCGGGGATTTTTTTTAAAGGAATAGGAGCTAAACTCACAACAGAGTCCCAGAGGACATTTAATTGCTTCATATTTGGAAATGGAAAATTCCAGCTGACATACGTTATAATTACCCTTTCACTGCTTATCTACTATCTTTCTCAATAGGCTGCACAGTCCTCTGCCAAAGTCTTAAAAGGTAGATTTTGCACAACTGCCCTAGAGTTGTAAAATTTACAGAATCACAAATTACATATATCAAGAAAGTCTTAAACAACAGAAACTCCTTTTTACGTTAGAATTATCTTTGCTTTTTAATGTTTTTAACCTGGTTTTTTCTTTATTGAGGTATTATTTGCATTCTGTAAAATGTGCCACATTTAACTGCATTTGTGCAAGCTGTCACTTCAGTCATGTCCAACTCTTTGCGACCCTATGGACTGTAGTCCACCAGACTCCTCAGTCCATGGGATTCTCCAGCCAAGAATACTGGAGTGGGTTGCAATGCCCTCCTCCAGGAAATCTTCCCCACCCAGGGATCGCACCTGCCTCTCCTGCAACTTCTGCATCGCAAACAGATTCTTTACTGCTGAGTCACCAGGAATCCCACATTTCACTGTACAGATCAGTGATTTTTCATATGTAAACAGCCGTTTAACCACCAATGAGTCTAACTACAAAACTACACAGCATTTCCATCTCATCATAAGTTTGCTTTGCCCCTTGTGAGTCACTAGTCCACATCAAGAGAAAACATCTTTGATCACTATCATCAAACTTTACTTTTGCCTGTTCACATAGACTGAGCATAGCGTGTGCTCCTTTTGTCAGCTCTTTTTCTCCAACAAGTTTCTAGGAGTTATCCAAACTTTTTCATGTATCGACATCCTTTTCCATTGTTTTGTAGTAGTCCACTACGAAGTTTGTGTATGTACACCACAGCTTTCCATGCCTCCAACTGAAGGTCATTTTCCTTTCCTGTTAAGGGCTACTATGAATAAAGACATTGTAAATATTTCTTATAAGTCTTTTTGAAGTTATACCATTCATTTTCTTCTGAGTATATAACTTGGAGTGCAGATACTGAATTAATTATGGAATAGTTCTTAACACTATAAGAGACTGTAAAACAGTTTCCAAAATTTGGTGTAGGGCTCTCCTGAACAATGCATGATAAATGAGGGTGCTACACATTCACTCCAACACTTGATCTTGTGAGTTGTTTTTCTTAAGTATTGTTGATTTAAAACAAGTATATTCCATTAGTTTCAGATGTATAGCAAAGTTATTCAATATTTTGTAGGTTATATTCCATTATCAGTTCAGTTCAGTCGCTCAGTCGTGTCTGACTCTCTGCGACCCCGTGAATCGCAGCACGCCAGGCCTCCCTGTCCATCACCATCTCCCGGAGTTCACTCAGACTCACCTTTATCGAGTCCGTGATGCCATCCAGCCATCTCATCCTCTGTCGTCCCCTTCTCCTCCTGCCCCCAATCCCTCCCAGCATCAGAGTCTTTTCCAAGGAGTCAACTCTTCTCATGAGGTGGCCAAAGACCAGAGTTTCAGCTTTAGCATCATTCCTTCCAAAGAAATCCCAGGGCTGATCTCCTTCAGAATGGACTGGTTGGATCTCCTTGCAGTCCAAGGGACTCTCAAGAGTCTTCTCCAACACCACAGTTCAAAAGCATCAATTCTTTG
>SJYG01000059.1:4087610-4099874 GCA_006410535.1 Litocranius walleri | reverse complement strand
GTCTTTTAATTTCATGGCTGCAGTCACCATCTGCAGTGATTTTGGAGCCCAAAAAAATAAAGTCTGACACTGTTTCCACTGTTTCCCCATCTATTTCCCACAAAGTGATGAGACCAGATGCCATGATCTTCATTTTCTGAATGTTGAGCTTTAAGCCAACTTTTTCACTCTCCTCTTTCACTTTCATCAAGAGGCTTTTTAGTTCTTCTTCACTTTTTGCCATAAGGGTGGTGTCATCTGCATATCTGAGGTTATTGATATTTCTCCCGGCAATCTTGATTCTAGCCTGTGTTTCTTCCAATCCAGTGTTTCTCATGATGTACTCTGCATAGAACTTAAATAAGCAGGGTGACAATATGCAGCCTTGACATACTCCTTTTCCCATTTGGAACCAGTCTGTTGTTCCATGTCCAGTTCTAACTGTTCCTTCCTGACCTGCATATAGGTTTCTCAAGAGGCAGGTCAGGTGGTCTGGTATTTCCATCTCTTTCAGAATTTCCCACAGTTTATTTGACTGTGGTCCGCACAGTCAAAGGCTTTGGCATAGTCAATAAAGCAGAAATAGATGTTTTTCTGGAACTCTCTTGCTTTTTCGCTGAGATTATAGGTTATTGCAAGACAATGGATATAACATCCAATGCTATTCAGTATATCCATATTGCTTACCTATTTTTTACAGTGATTTGTATCTGCTAGTCCCATAACCCTAACTTTTCCCTGCGTGCTTTCCTCTCCCCTTTGATGACCACAGGTTTTTTTTCTCATCTGTGAGTGTTTGCCTTGTGCATATACATGCATTTGTATCATTTCTTAGACTCTATATGTAAGTGATCTTATATAGTATTTGTCTTTCTCTGACTTATTTTATTAAGCATAATATTCTCTAGGTCCATTCAAGTTCCTGAAAATGGCAGTATTTTATTCTTTTCATGGCTAATGTTTCATTGTATATATACTACATCTTCTTAATCCATTCCTCTGTTGATGGGCAGTTGGTTTGCTCCCATGTCTTGATTATTGTAAATAGAGTTGTTGTGAACATCGGAGTGTATGTATATTTTCAAATTAGTTACACAGGGTTTTTTTTTTAATATATATCAGGAGTAGCATTGCTGGATCATATGATCATTCTGAGCTTCCCTGATAGCTCAGTTGGTAAAGAATCCACCTGCAATGCAGGAGACCTGCGTTCGATCTCTGCGTGGGGAAGATACTCTGGAGGAAAGAAAGGATACCCACTCCAGTATTCTGGCCTGGAGAATTCCATGGACTGTATAGTTCTTGGGGTCACAGAGAATCAGACACGACTGAGTAACTTTCACTTTGGCTTTCCTGATAGCTCAGTTGGTAAAGAATATGCCTGCAATGCAGGAAACTCCAGGTTGATTCCTAGGTTGGGAAGATCCCCTGGAGAAGGGATAAACTACCCACTCCGGTATTCTTGGGTTTCTCTTGTGGCTCAGCTGGTAAAGAATCTGCCTGCAATGCTGGAGACCTGGGTTTGATCCCCGGGTTGGGAAAATCCCCTGAAGAAGGGAAAGCCTACCCACTCCAGTGTTCTGGCCTGGAGAATTCCATGGACTGAGAGACTTCCACTTTCTTGGTCATTCTATTTTTAGTTTTTTAAGGAACCTCTATATCGTTTTCCATAGTTGCTGCTGCTGCTGCTAAGTTGCTTCAGACATGTCCGACTCTGTGCGACCCCATAGACGGCAGCCCACCAGGCTCCACCATCCCTGGGATTCTCCATGTACGAGTACTGGAGTGGAGAGCCATTGCCTTCTCCATTTTCCGTGGTGGATACACCTATTTACAGTCCTACCAACAGTGTATGAGGGTTCCCTTTTCTTCACATCCTTTCCAAAATTTGTTATTTGTAGACCTTTAGATGATAGCCATTCTGACATGTGTGAGCTGATACCTCATTATGGTTTTGAGGCCAGAGGCCACAGAAAAATTGGTTACTCAGGCCACAGTAGCACAACTGAGGTACCCAGTAAGAAAAGTAGCCTTCCAAGCCAGTGGTTACTATGGCAACAGCTTCTTGTTGGCTCAAACAACAAAGAACCTGCCTGCAATGCAGGGGAACTGGGTTTGATCCCTGGGTTGGGAAGATCCTCTGAAGAAGGGAATGGCTACCCACTCCGGTACTCTTGCCTGGAGAGTCCCATGGACGGAGGAGCCTGGCGGGCTGCAGTCCCCGGGCTTGCAAAGAGTCGGGCACAACTGAGAGACGAGCACCTCACACTTTCTCCTCATTGAGTCTTGCCTCTCATTTTCCTTGTCTGTATCTTGAAGAAATCCAAAACCCACTTTACAGACTCTTTAAAAAGAGAGAATCTGGACAGGTTAGATAAGTCACAGAAAGCAACTAGTGTTCCCTTTCCTTCCTGAAAGAGGAAGATATGTGAAAGAGGAAGACGTCTTATTACTTCAAGACAATTCAGGAGGCCAACAAAAACATCCTTCAGATAAAAATAGCCAGTGAAAAGAGTCATAACATCATAATGTTGGCAGAGGCAGGAAGATGGTTGAGAGAGCTAAGTAGACTTCTACCATCTCCTTTCTCAATAACCAGTTTATTTCCCAAAAGCGTTTCTCAGAGTTTTCAGAGTACAGGTCTCTTGTGTCCTTAGGGAGGTTCATTCCTAGGTATTTTATTATTTTTGATGTGATGGTAAACATAATCATTTCCTTAATTTTTTCTTCTGATATTTCATGGTTAGTGTATAGAAATGCAACAGATTTCTGTATATTGATTTTGTATCCTGCAAATCTATAGAATTCATTGATAAGCTCTAGTGTTCTATTAGTGTCTTCAGGATTTTCTATGTATGGTATCATGTCATCTGCAAACAGTGAAAATTTTACTTCTTCCTTTCCAATTTGGATTTATTTTATTTCTTTTTCTTCTCTGATTGCTATGTTATGGATTTCCAAGACTATATTAAAAATAGTGCCAAGTGAAAAAAGAAATGAGAAAAAGAAAACAATATCATTTACACAAATTAATAATATACACATACAAAACAAATATATCCTTCACAAGAACACAGATGTTTTTACATCTATGTTAAAATGGTTGTTTATGGAAGAGAGAAGGACTTACTAAAAGGGGATAAAACTGAGTGTGTTGCTAAAAAAGTGTGACCGAGTTTTTGCGTGGGTGAGTGACGGTGATGCATCATGAACTGAAGAAGGTGGTAACTCTGCATTCAAGGGAGAGAAAGAAAGAAGAGAAGGAAAGAAAGAAAAGAAAGTCTCTGTTCTTTTTAATGACTGAGTAATACTCCATTGTGTATATGTGCCACAGCTTTCTTATCCATTCATCTGCTGATGGACATCTAGGTTGCTTCCCTGTCCTGGCTATTACAAACAGTGCTGCGATGAACACTGGGGTACACGTGTCTCTTTCAATTCTGGTTTCCTCAGTGTGTATGCCCAGCAGTGGGATTGCTGGGGAGATGGATGAAACTGGAGCCGATTAGACAGAGTGAAGTAAGCCAGAAAGAAAAACACCAATACAGTATACTAACACATATATATGGAATTTAGAAAGATAGTGATGATGACTCTGGTGCATGGGGATGATCCAGAGAGATAATATGGGGTGGGAGGTGGGAGGGGGATTCAGGATTGGGAGCTCATGTAAACCTGTGGCGGATTCATGTCAATGTATGCCAAAACCAATACAGTGTTGTAAAGTAGAATAAAGTAAAAATAAAAAAAAAGAAAGTCTCTGTTGATTATAATTCATTAAAATTCAGGAAAATAAAGCATTCTGACAGTCCTCAATTTTCTGACTAGTCGATCATAGCCTGAGTACAAGTGTTTAAACAGGGAAAGACAGCATATAGGAGCACACAAAGGCAGATCAGCTCGGGGTCATACCACCAACATGCTGAGACTGAGATGCATGGGATAACAGCATGCTAAAAGCAGGAGGCTTGCTCACCCTTCGAAAGGAGCAACGCAAGACAGAATCACGACTTAGTTCTTGAATGTGACATGGAGCCAGTGTGAAGAAATGTTGTTCTCAGGAGCCCAAATCCCCTCCTCCAAGTATGACTCTCTAGAAAATACCAGGAGCGCTCTAGCCAGGCTGCCAGGATAGTCCCGTCCAGCTGTGGTGGCCGGCTGGTGGCTAGAGCTCTCCTCTGAGGAGAGCACTGGGCTCCCCCTAGCTGGCTGTGGTGGACTCAGGCCTAGCCATTCTTCTGGGTCATGTCCTCTTCCAGGAGGAGTGGGCCAAATACCTTTTGCTTGCCTTTGATAAATGTAATCCCTCTAGCCTCCTTTTCCAAGAGAAGAGTGGTTGTCAGAGTAAACTGAAAAGATAAACTAAGAATCTGTTTCATGCAATGAAAGTTAACTGTGATAGGAGCAAAGAAGTGAAATGTCTATCAGTTCCTCTCTGCGACTGTTCAAAGGACTGATAACGTGAATTCATAGAAAGGGCTGCCTGCTGGATGCCTGTGGGATCATGAGTTTATCAGCATCAAATCACGAAGACTAACAATTTTAAGAGATAACACATGAAAGCAAGAACCACTTCTCTGTATCAGCTGCGTGAGGTGCCCTGGTGCTGTGCGTGCTAAGTTGCTTTAGTCATGTCCGACTCTCTGCGACCCTCTGGACCAGAGCCAGACAGGCTCCTCTGTCCATGGGATTCTCCAGGCAAGGATACTGGAGTGGGTTGTGATGCCTCCTCCAGGGGATCTTCCTGACTCAGGAACTGAACCCATGCCTTCTGCACTGGCAGGTGGGTCCTTTACCACTGGCGTCACCTGGGAAGCTGTCACACTGGTGCCAGTTCCCACAAAAAGAACAAAGTCTCAGTTGCAAGGTCAGTTAAAAAAAAAAAAAGAAGAAGAAGAAGAAGAATCATTTGTTCTGAGAAGGCAAACTCCAAGCAAGACAACACTCAGCAGGGAGGGATGCACTACCTGTACCGGAAGGGCTATAGAGAGAAGGGTCAGTTGCTCAGACACATAAGATAACAGAACCTAAGACAGAGGACTTAGCTCAACAGGAAAGTGAAAAGTTTGCCTGAAAACAAAAAAAATGGACCTGTTTGAATTTAAAGAGCAGGAAAAAAGTTGGGTCTGAAAGAAGATGGGCTTTGGGAGCTGGGAGAGAATCTAGGCCTGAAGAAAGGTTGATCATCTGTCTCCATCGAGGAACTCCATTTTTTGGCCTTTCCTGAGTAGGGGTGGTGTCCCTCAGGAGCCTGAGGCTTCCTGAGATGAACAAGGTCCACTGTACTTCGGGGACCACTGAATGGTTTCTCATTCGTCCATCCCAGCTGCTTCTCCTCACCAGGTCATTTCCACAGGCAAATCCTCTGCCGGCCCAGGGGCCCCTTTCTGTGTGGCCCCGTGCCACTTAGCCCCCACTCACCCTTTCCAGCTAACCACTGCAAACATCACCCTGAGACAGGCAGGGGTGAGGAGCTGTGACACCCAGGCTTCCCTGGCCGCTCCTATCCTTGGTGATCACTCACCAACAGCAACATTTTAAGCTCACACAGCACTTAATACCTCTGGCTTGAGTTCTCTCATTCAGTCTTGGAAGCATCTCTAGGCTGACTTCTCGTCCTCATTATTCTTACACGTAAACGAGAGCTCAGATGGACTGAGTGACCGGCAAGAGCCTGGGTGTGAACCCAAATCTCCTTCCTCTCGGGTCAGGGCTCCTTCTGCCCTGCGCACGTCTCTGCCTCTGTAGCCCCACTAGACCACACCCTGTAATGCGGCTCTCCACGCTTTCCTTCCTACATTCATCAATATGGGTACTAGCGTCTTCTTAATTAGGTTACCAGTTTCCTAAGGATATAAGTCAAGTCTCATATTTCTGTTTTGTCAAGTGAGTAATGCTCTGTTAAACACTCAGTAAGTGTCTAAGTGTTTAATTTGCTTTTTAATCCTTTACAAAATGTAGAAAATAAGCAACCAAGATGAAAACCACAACATGCGCTCTTCAGTGCATGTTGAGAATCAGTGAGTACACTGAGGCATTAGTGGCAGTTTTCAAGGCCTGACTCGTTGCAAAGTCTTTGAAACCACTGAGGGCTTGAACGTGCTATTTGAGTGTCAGAATTCCACCAGAGGTGATTAGACTCAGTCCCTACCAACCTATGTACCAATGCCTCAGTCGGCCTGCTGCTGCTGCTGCTGCTGCTGCTAAGTCACTTCAGTCGTGTCCGACTCTGTGCGACCCCATAGACGGCAGCCCACCAGGCTCCCCCGTCCCTGGGATTCTCCAGGTAAGAACACTGGAGTGGGTTGCCATTTTCTTCTCTAATGCATGAAAGTGAAGTCGCTCAGTTGTGTCCAACTCTTAGCGACCCCATGGACTGCAGCCTACCAGGCTCCTCCATCCATGGGATTTTCCAGGCAAGAGTACTGGAGTGGGGTGCCATCGCCATTGTTACTGAGAAGAAAAGAGAGAAACAAAAACAACAGCAACAGTTTTCATGAGAATCAGAAACTATTTTTAAAGTATAATTGGCTCCGGAGGAAATACTTCGGGGTAAGAGAACAGGAGTGGTTTCTTAGGAGCAAGTGGTGACTTTTAAGCAGGCCTTCAGTCTGGCAGGTCTCCGTGTGCTGTGCAGCCCACGCAGGCTGGCTGACTCTGTTAAGGTCCACACACCTAAGTGTTTGGTGTCACTGCAAGATATACAGTCTGAACATGGTACAAACAGAAGAAAAAGGAAAACATTTCCATACAGCTGTCATCCTACAAGACAAGGCACCTTCTTTTCTCCCGGAGATCTTTTTTTCCCTGCCAACTTAGTAACGACATTACTTCGGGGTCAGACCATGAGCCCCCACATACTGGAGGCTCATATCCAACCACAGTCTTCATGTCAGCCAGCCTAAGGGTCCCAGAATTTGAAGCTCATGCATTCTTTTGGGTAGAAGAGACAAATTTACTTACTTTTCAGGCCAGAAACGCATCAGACCCTTCATAGAAAGGTCAATTCTCACTTAAACTGCAGTCTCAAAGGAGAGCTTCAGAAGACACAGGTTAATTTCCGAAGAAGGGGAAAAGCTTCCTGAGAGCTGCTTTGACCCCCTTGTTTCTCAAAGTATAGATGAGGGGTTGAGAGTAGGGCTCAACATGGTGTACAGTACGCCAGCCAACTTGCTCTTCTCCGCGCTGTAGCTGGAGACGGGGCTTATGTGGCGTGGAAGACAGCAGTATAGTACATGCCCACCACAAGAAGGTGGGAGGAGCAGGTGGAAAAGGCTTTCTTCTTCCCCTCGCAGCCTGCATCTTTAGGATGCTGGAGATGATGAAGCCATATGACATGATGGTCAGCAGGAAGTTCAGTATACCATAAAAGGCATCAGCCAGGACGACCACCACGCCGTTCACGTAGGTGGGGCTACAGGAGAGAAGAGACAGAGGAGGGGCCTCGCAGAAGAAACGGGTGGTGACACTGGGGCCACAGAACAGAGCGCAGCACCAGCCCAGCATGGACGGCCGTGTGGAAGGCACACGGCGCCCACAGGCCTGCGGCCAGAGTGCCCCAGAATGCCTTGCTCGTCGCAGTGCCATAGTGCAGCGGGCACAGATGGCTGCACACCGGTGGAGGCCGTGACCGTGGGGAGGGGCAGCTCGGAAGGCGCAGCCCGAGTGAGGAAGCGAAGCTGGCCGTGCAGCCCCCACAGGAGACGCGGTGCTCCCTGACACTAGGCCCTCCAGGGCCCTGGGCACGACGGAAGATGTCCAGATAATATCCATAGCTGCCCAGCTGAAGAGGAAGGAGTACACGGGGGTATGGAGCCCGGGGTTGAAGGCGATAACCAAAATGATAAGAGCATTTCCTGCGAGTGCCACAGAGAAGAGGGAGAGGAAACAGCTGAACGGGAGCACACGGTGTTCTGGGTGCCCTGAGAAACCCCGCAGGACAAGCTTTGTTACCAGAGTCCGGCTGCTCATGGTCCTCAGGCTGCAAGGGGTTTCTGGGACTACAAGGTGAATCTCCAACCACAGCCCCATGTGATTTCAGGGCTCGAGAGAGAAGCAAGAGGCGTCCTGAGGAAGCTGCTACCCCGTTTCATTCATGCCCAACATGATGCACAAGCAACATTAAACAGATGTATTAAGACTCACTCAAGATAAACACAAATATATAACAACAGGCAAAGGGTAGAGCATTCAGTTCATAGAAATCAGGTTAAAATGTCCAACTGAACTCATGAAGCATCACGCAACCTCAAAGAAATGCATGTTAAATAAACAATCCACTGTTTATCAGCCATGATTTGGCAAAATTAGAAATGCATGATATTGACTAACATTAACACAGGTGCCAAGATATAGGCGTCTTACAATTCATATTTCATTTGAGCCACAACATTCACTTCTGGGAATTTATCCTACAGAAATAAGAGGATCTTCAAGTTGTCATTGCAGCATTATTTATAATAGCGAAAATTTTAAAGTAACCTGTACTCTTAAAGAGGAGTCTGAATGATACATTGATATAATATATCGCGGTGTACTTTTCAGAATGAAGCTTTAGAATGCTTATGAAATGCTGATGCTTATGAAAATAAATGAAAAAGGTTCAAAATAAGTGTGTGGAACTTTTGATCATTTTGAGTTTTAAAAAAGCATGTCTGTATTTGTACCTGTAGGAAAAAGCAACTGCTGAGTGATAGACTAGAATTTGAACAGTGAGGATGGGTTGCAGTTGATTTCCTATCCTTGTTTTTGCTGCTCTCTATTCTCTGATTTCTCCATTTACTAACCCTTCTCAAAGGCATCCGTATCGTGGAGTTCTCTTTCTAACGATTCTTCCGTAGCTCCCATCACTGACAGATGAAAGGCTCCCACCTGCTACTCCTGGATCCACCTCCTCTTCAGCCAGTCTTTCCAGTGGTCTCACCCCTCAAAGCCAAAGCTCCAGCCACACCCACAACTCCTAATCCTGTCGAGGCATGAACCATACCAGGCTTTTGTGGCTTCATTCTTGCAACCCACTCAGCTAGGAATGCCCTCCTTCTCATGAACCAGCTTTTTCACCAGCACCCCACAGTTTTCAAATATCCCTTCCCTAGAAACAAAGGACCATTTTCTCCTTTGTAGCCCTTCAAGATCCTGAACTCACTTCTATTCCATTACAAGTCACTTCGTGATCAAGGTATCCAAATATCTGCCCTGTGGTAGGTATATCTGCCTCATTTCTCTCTGGGAATCCTTTTGGGGCACTCAGCCCAATGCCTGGCATGGAACAGGTGGGCCCTCTGATATGTTTTCTGAAATAATGTTGAAGAATAGTCTAGTATGGAGAAGGAAATGGCAACCCAGTCCACTATTCTTGCCTGGGAAATCCTATGGACAGGGAAGCCTGGCACAGGCATGGGGTTGCAAGGAGTCAGCCAAGACTGAGCTACTGAGCACATAGTCAAGTGTAAATAGAAGCAGAATCCTTTCGATTCTCAACACAGGGCACATTCTGAACTGTTTAACATGAAATGTATAGCCACATTTGTTTCTTCCTTGTTTTCAGCTTTTTATGCATTAAAATAGCTAATTAAAGGAAGATGCTCACTTTCAATTCAGCATTCTGTTTTTTATCAAAATTCATTGAATGCAATTATCTCTGAAGCGTTAACAGGTTTACACGAAATGACTAGATTTCACCTACAATTGAATCACATCACCATCTTTGTAAGGTGAAAACTGCTTTTCTCAAGAAGAGCGTAAAATTCCTCTGACAGCTGCGTTAGTGTGGAGTCTGCTCAAAGCACTGCAGCTGACGGAGCGCCCCCCGCTTCTCTGCAGCGAAGTATCCTGTCAGTTACTCAGCTTGGTGGATACAATAAACCAGTGTGATTCAGATTACTTCACTTTCTCTTGGGACAAAAATAAATAATATATACTGCTTTCGCCCCATTTGTGTCGAGGGTCTGGAGATAATGTTTGCTTCCTCTGAAGCTGCTTTTGCTCCGCACCGACCTGGTGAGCGATTGCTGTTTAGGCCCAGGGACTCCTGCGGGCTGAAGGGCCGAGGCAGGCGGGACAGCAGCGGCGCGGGTCTGCCCCCATGGCCGCCAGCAGACAAGGCTCCTGCGCTTCCCTCCAGCGTCCGCGAGCAGGCCGCCCAGGGGCGCCCGGGCCACGAGCCAGGCCCGCGGCGCTGCGCGCGCACCCAGGCGGAAGGGCGGACCACGGGGGAAACTCGCGGCGCTGCGCGCGCACCCAGGCGGAGGCGCACGGGGGCCGCGCGCAGGCGCAGCGCACCCAGGCGGAAGGGCGGACCACGGGGGAAACTGTGAACCCGTCCCTTCTCCGAACTAGCTCCAGAATCAAGATTTTTAAACTTTAAACAAACTGCAATATAAATGGACGTTTTCAACAGGTACTGAGTACGAGGAAGTTTCAAAAACCGATTCACATCCAAAGAACAGATGGCCTCTCCGGTAGCCGCCCTCTGCCTGCGTTTCCGAGGCAGGTGGACGGCTCTCCCGCCAGCTGATCAACAGGGAGATCAGAGTCAGGGCCCGACTCTCTGCGTGAGAACGACCTCAGAATCTCTGCTGGACCTCAGCCGGTCATTTCCTCTCCTGGAAACCTTTCTCTCCTGAGGTTCAGAGGGCACTGGCTTTGATTCTCATCAAGCATCACAAGATTATTACAAAGGGGCGAGGGGAAAAAGAGATTTCAGGCACCACCAGGCAAGTTTTAACACGTTCTACATTCGGACAGCATGGCTCCCCAAATGCAAGGTGATAGGGCATTTAAACAGTGGTTCTTTTCCACACTCACCAGGCCACTTGGCACTCCATTTTCAGTGAAAATGTAAATTCATCTTGGATGATTTAATCACTTCAAAGAAACAGTATGCAGTGTCCTCAGAATTCCTGAAATTAAAAACTTATTTCATTGAAATTTTTTCGTGTGTGTGTGGGTGGGGGGTTGACAAAAAGGTAGATTGAATTTTTGGTGGAAGGCAATCTATTTTCCGTGAATTTTTATCTTAGTTTCAGTTTACTATTTTTAATTTTACAAGTGGAGAATTATTACTATTTTAAGATATTTAACTAACAACGAGTAAATTGACTATTTCCATCATTTTCATCTCTGAAGGAGTTTAAAGATGTTCACAGACACCATATAATTAATCCAATGTCCTATTACATAGGAAGGTAAAAATTCTTATTATAAATGGAATCCAAGAGCAGAAAACTAAAAATCAGAAAATGTCAAAATCTCATATGTTCAGGTTTAAATCTGAAGGATAGTTTGAAGATGACCCAGTTCAACCTATTTATTATAAAATCACAAAGGCATCTAAGTGACTTATCCTAGTCACAAAGAGTAGTAGTGATGAAGCTGATATCCAGTACAGGGCTTTGGAATTTTAGCCTAGAATTTTTTGCTATGTAATTTCTTAGTTGCCCTGCTGAATCCAATCTTGCCAAATGTCCAAAAAAAGTCAAGAAAAATCTGCCAACCACGTATATGACAATTTCTTATGAGCAAGGCATGGAAGTGCAAACCCTAAACGCTCAGCCAGTTTTTCAACCTGTTTGCTCCATTACTTCACTTATTGATTCAGTGGCAATTATACACACTGAGAAACCCACAGATGTTACTGACTGGATCAGCTAAACAAAAATTCAGATCTTTCATATAGGTGATGATCCAAACTAAGCAGGCTTACTATGAGCAGAACGAACCATCTTCAGAATGCTGTTAATTATTGTGAAAAAATTCTTTCAGCTTTATGGATTTTAACTATAGGCGTCCCTTCTCTGTTGACTGCAATCAAGACTGGAAACCCGGTAACCCTGAGGCAGTGTGTAATCTAAGTCGAGGGCAGTCTAGACAGGATGAAAGCTTTCATTCTCTGCTAAAGCTGTTATTGTCAAGATTTTGTGACTCATTAGTAAAGTTTGTCACTGCCTGTAGGAGACACTGAAGAGAGATGTTCCCAGTTATTTCTCTAAGTGGACCCTGAAGGAGCAATTACATTAAGTGTCTCTGCTGGGTACCTGGCTGTCATCACTGTTCATACAAGGGCCAGTTCAGACTTCTGATTCAAGTGTTCGAAAAAAGATAATAATAAAGATATATAAACAAAGAATTCCTTTTCTGTGATGTTACTGATATACTACTATTCGGGAATAAATGTGTATTCAGTTCAATTCAGTCACTCAGTCGTGTCCGACTCTTTGCAACCCTATGAATCACAGCACGCCAGGCCTCCCTGTCCATCACCACTCCCGGAGTTCACTAAAACTC
>SJYG01000059.1:4049145-4069911 GCA_006410535.1 Litocranius walleri | reverse complement strand
GGGACTCTCAAGAGTCTTCTCCAACACCACAGCTCAAAAGCATCAATTCTTCAGTGCTCAGCCTTCTTCACAGTCCAATTCTCACATACATACATGACCACAGGAAAAACCATAGCCTTGACTAGACAGACTTTTGTTGGCAAAGTAATGTCTCCGCCTTTGAATATGCTGTCTAGGTTGGTCATCGTTTTTCTTCCAAGAAGTAAGCATCTTTTAATTTCATGGCTGCAATCACCATCTGCAGTGATTTTGGAGCCCCAAAAAATAAAGTCTGACACTGTTTCCACTATTTCCTCATCTATTTCCCATGAAGTGATGGAACCAGATGCCAAGATCTTCGTTTTCTGAATGTTGAGCTTGAAGCCAACTTTTTTACTGTCCTCTTTCACTTTCAATAAGAGGCTTTTTAGTTCCTCTTCACTTTCTGCCATAAAGGTGGTGTCATCTGTATATCTGAGGTTATTGATATTTCTCCCGGCAATCCTGATTCCAGCTTGTGCTTCTTCCAGCCCAGCATTTCTCATGAGGTTTTCTGGATATAATATTACAAAGTTATAGTAACCAAAACAGTATGATACTGGCATAAAAACAGACACATAGATCAATGGAACAGAGTAGAGAGTTCGGAAATAGTGTGTGTGTATATATATATATACGTATATACACGCCAACTAATCTATGAAAAGGGTAGAAAGAACACACAATGGGGAAGGAATAGCCTCTTCATTAAATGATGTTGGGAGAACTGGATATCCACAAGCAAAATGAAGTCAGATCCTTATCTTACACTATATGCAAAACCAACTCAAGAAGGATTAAAGACTTCAGTGTAAAATGTGAAGTCACAAAACTGCAGAAGAAAACATAGGGGAAACCACAGGGGAAAACTGGTCTTGGCAATGATTTCTGGATGTGACACCACTCAGGACAGCAAAGGTAAAAATCGAGTAGGGCTGTACGAAACTGAATAGCCTCTGCAAGCAAAAGGAGCAGTTAGCCGAGTGGAACGGCACCCATCACGTGGGAGAAATGTTTGTAAACCATATATCTGATAAGAGGGGCTTCCCAGGTGGCTCAGATGGTAAAGATCTGCCCACAGTGCAGGTTTGATCCCTGGGTGGGGAAGATTTCCTGGAGAAGGTAAAGGCAACCCCCTCCAGTATTCTCACCTGGAGAATTCCATGGGCAGAGCAGCCTGTTGGGCTACAGTCCACCTGGTTAACCTTCAAGCTATACAAGGGACAAGGGACTCATACAACTCAGTAGAAAAAAACAAAACAAAATGTCCAATTTAAAACCAGGCAGAGGATCTGAGGACGCACAGGGGTGAACAGTCAGCAGGCGCATGGAAAGCCGCTCAGCACCACTTAGCAGAGAAACACACATCGAAGCCACAGTGAGACGCCACCGCACACTTGTCAGGGCTACCAAAAAGATGAGAGACAAGTGTTGGTCAGGATGTGGAGTACAGGGAGTCCTTGTGCATTGCTGGTATGTAAATTGCCATAGCAACTATGGAAAACAGTAGAGAGGTCCCTTAAAAAATTAAAATTAGAATTACCATATGCTCCAGCAATCCCACTTCTGGGTATATATCCAAAGGAAATTAAAGGATCTTGAAGAGATATCTGCACTTCAATGTTCACTGAAGCACTATTCACATAGCAAGATACAGAAACAACCTAAGTTCTGACAAATAAATGAACGACTAAAGAAAATGTGATATATGCATGTATGTGTATGTGTGTGTGAGTGACCCAATGGAATAGCATTCAGCCATAAAAAAGGAAATTTTGCCAGTTGTGACAACATGGATGAACCCAGAGAACATCATGCTAAGTCAAAAAAACTAAACACAGAAAGCGAACACTTTCTGTATGAAAGTGTGATTTCACTTCTCTGTGGAATCTTAAAAAGTCAATTCAAAACCAGAGAGTACAGCAGTAGTAACCCAGGGCAGTGGTAGGGGAAATCAGGAGCGGTTGGTCAAAGGGTACAAACTTTCAGTTATAAGATGTATAAGTTCTAAACATCTAATGCACAGCGTGGTGACTATGGGTAATAATACTGCTTTGTATACTTGAAATGTGCTAACAGAGTAAATCTTAAGTGTTCTTGCCACACCAAAAAAAAAAAAAAAAGGAACTAATGAAGTAACGGACGTATTTACCTGCTTGACTGTGGTAATCATGTCACAGTTTGCTTTTATTTTTTTGCAGAAATTTACAAGTTGATCCTATAATTTATATGAAAATGCAATGGACACAAAATAGGCAAAACATTCTCAGAAAATAAAGAACAAGGGCAGATCCACACTTCTCAATGTAAAACTTGAAGTTACAGTGGTCAACACGGTGTGGCGCTGACAAAAGACACGCACGTCGATCAGTGGAACAAAACTGATCGTCTACAAATAAACCCTTACAGTTAGGGTGAATTCGCTTTTTACAAAGATGCCAAGGCGACTCAGTGTAAAAAAAAAAAAAAAAGGAACTAATGAAGTAACGGACGTATTTACCTGCTTGACTGTGGTAATCATGTCACAGTTTGCTTTTATTTTTTTGCAGAAATTTACAAGTTGATCCTATAATTTATATGAAAATGCAATGGACACAAAATAGGCAAAACATTCTCAGAAAATAAAGAACAAGGGCAGATCCACACTTCTCAATGTAAAACTTGAAGTTACAGTGGTCAACACGGTGTGGCGCTGACAAAAGACACGCACGTCGATCAGTGGAACAAAACTGATCGTCTACAAATAAACCCTTACAGTTAGGGTGAATTCGCTTTTTACAAAGATGCCAAGGCGACTCAGTGGAGAAAGAATCTTCTTTTCGACAATCCAGGACAACCGTATAATCATAGGCAAAAGAATGAATCTGAATCCCTATATCACACCACACATAAAAATTAGCAGAATGGACCATAGGTCTAAATGAAGACTCAGATGATAAAATTCTTAGAAGAAAACATAGGAGTAAATTTTTGTGACTTTAGCATAGGCAACAGTCTCTTGGATATGGCACTAAAATCACAAGCAACAAAAGAAAATATATATAACGTGGGCTTACTTAAAATTAAAAACTTTAGTGCTTCAAATATAACCATTTGAAAAACTGAAAAGAAAGCAACAAAGTGTCTATAAAAGAGTTGATAAGGGGCTTCTCTCCACAATGTATGAACACGTACAACTCAACAGTGAAAAGATAAACAAGCTAAACATTTTAATGAGTCAAAGATCTAGATATATATTTCTCAAAAGAATGTATACTAGTGACCAAGAGCATGAGATAAGGTGCTCATCATCATTAGCAATCAGGGAAGCGCAAATCAAAACCGCAATGAGATACCCCTTCACAAAGAATATAACGTGTTGATGAGGATATGGAGAGAACGGAAGTTTGTATGTTGCTGATGAAAACACAGAATGGTATAATCACTTTGGAAAACAATCGGGCATTTCCTCAAAATGATACACTCATCAAGTTATCTGGACCCCCTGGATCAAGGGGAATGATCCAGAAATTCTCCTCATAGTTATTTCCTGGAGAGATGAAAACACAGGCATACACAGACATTTGAGTGCTCACACCACCATGATTCATAGCAGCCCTGACTCAGATTCCCACCATCTGATGGACAGATAAACACAATGTGGTCTATCCATAAAATGGAATATTATTCAGCAACAAAGAGGATAAAGTACTGATACATGATGCACCATGGACCAACCTGGAAAAAAACGATAAGTGAAAGAAGCCAGTCACAAAAGGTCGCATATTGCATGATTCCACTCATATGAAATGTCCAGAACAGGCAAATCTATAAAGATAGAAATAGATTTGTTTGCCCTGGAAAAAGGAGGAGAGAGGGAAATGGCAACCCACTCCAGTATTCTTGTCTGGAGAATCCCATGGACAGAGGAGCCTGACAGGCTGCAGTCCACGGGGTCGCAAGAGTCAGACACGACTTAGCGACTAAACCACCTCCACCAATGGGAAGTGACTGCTAATGGAGTGACGAAAATATTCTGAAACTGACTGTGGTGAAAGTCTCGGAACTCTCGGAACATTACATTACATTACTAAACACCATTGACGTGTGTGCTTTACATGAGTGAAACGCATGGCATGCTAATTACATCTCAATAAAGCTCTAAAAATAAAGAAGAAAGGAAGGAAGGGAGAAAAGGAGAAAAGAAAACCACGATGGACTGTAAGTAAGGCAATAGATGACTCCACCTGTGCTACAGAGAACTGGGGTACGGGGTGGGGGATGGCAGTTAGACTCGAGATAAAGGCATTAGATAGGACGCAGTCACTACAATCCACACAGAAGATGTTGAAAGACTGAGCCAGGGCAGAGCAGCAAGGACAAGATGGAGATATTTTGGAAACTATCCCCAAATGGCAAAGTTTCTGCTGAAACTGACATTTCATTTCATTTTCTGCTTGAGAGTAAAGGGCATGAGTGTAAATTTACTCAGTGCTTGGGGAAGTAGCTTAATAACATGTTAGAAAGGTTTCAAAATGTTCATACACTTCGGTCTCTATATTAAGAAAAATTTTGTTAATGTCTTAAGCACCAAATATGTACTACAGCATTATTTATGAAGGAAAGCAATCTAAATGCCCAATAATAATGGATTAGTTAAGGGAATGATGGTATATCCATACAATTGTAATTAAATATCACACAGTTGGCAAAATATTTAAGACATGAAATTACATAATAAAATATCTCAGTAAGGAGAACAGAAATATGACAGGAAATTACACATACAGTGTGCTCTTAACGTAAAAATACATAATGCAATTAGTAAGTGTTTACCGACTGCTTTTTCTGCACATCATTGTTATGAGTTTTATTTGTGTATCAAACTTCTATTTCCTACAAAGATAGTTCATTACTTTCATCAGAAAACATATTGTAGTTCCTTTTTCTAAAAAAATAACGGCCACTTTATTCTTAGATTTGAAGAACATTCCCATAGCCACCTGCGTGCCTTCTCCAGAGTTCTCTGGGCTGCATGTCTCGGCTGGCGGGGGCTGGGTCCCACTTTTGTGCTATTACCATCCACCCTGTCTCAGCTGGGGCCAGTCTTCCACGTCCTACGATTTGATTCCCAGAGAATCCCTCTCCCCAGTCCCACTGAAATCTGCCCTCATCCCCACCTGTAGCGAACAGCAAGTGCTTTCTCTCCCCCCCTGCCCAGCGTGATGGTGCTACCAGGCAGAGGAGGAAGCAGAGCTTGCCACCAGGCAGTCTCAGCTCCCAGAAATGAGAAGTCCCCCTTTCGCCTGCCGCTGTGCCTGTCCCCAAAGGTGACTGTGCTAAAGAGGCAACGTAATGGACCCACCACCTCAGGTGGGATGAATTTATCTTTAAACTTAGCTCAACTCATTACTGAATGCATACCACAGTCAGTTTTGCAGTTGGGTATGGGGGAGGTATAGGGGAATACAAAAGACTTCTGAGGTCAGGACACAGCAGTTAGAAAGCTGACCACCGCGGGAAGTTTCCCTCTAACACACAGCCTTTTACCACCATCCCTTCGGGGCCTCTGCCCATCATCAGTTACAAAGCTGACTTAAAAATAATTAAAATAGATAAATGAATAAATAAAACTCTGCCAGGCAGCGGGTTTTTGAAAATCAGCTCTAACTCCTGGAACATCCTTGCTGTGGAGTCCACGTCATCTTCCCTAGACTTCCGGCCATGCTTCCACTCCCAAACCATCTCCAAACAAGTCCCATTGCACGCCCAGCCTCCCTGCCCCCAAGTTCCTGCAACCCTTCCGAGCACTAGCCCCCTCCATACACCCTCCTAAGTGTCCGGATTCCGGCTTTCCTCTCCTGGCCTCCCTCCATCTCTGGCTGCCCTGCCTCCCGCTACACGCTGGCCATCTCCAGGCCTGAGGGTGGCTGGCACCTGACTCCCCTCAGTGCCCACCTACACCGGGCCTATTGTGACATTCCACCAAGGCTGTGGAGGAAGCCCATGCCCATGCCCACGGAAGTCTCAAAGTACCAACTCAGGTGTCACCCCTGAGAAGCTTTGCTGACGCCCCACGTGGGCTCCTCTGCCCGCCCTAGACTCCCAGAGCAGCCCTGCTCTCAAGAACCACAGACCTGCCCCAGTCGCGCGGCCCCCCACTCCCCCTGGGGCCTCAGTGAGGGCAGGGGCTCCGGCTGGTTTTTCTAGGGGTCCCTGGAGCAGGAACTCGGGAGTGAGGGAGGCCGAGGCCGGAGGGAAGGGTGAAGAGTGGAAACAATGACGGAGAGACTGAGCGAGCGGAGGGCAGAGAGAGCGAGGAGCGGTAGCCACTGAGGTGGCCCCAGTCCCCTGACGGCTAAAACACGCCAAATCGAGGACAGGAGGTGCAGGAAAGGGTGCCGCTCATGGTGCCCCAGGGAGTCGGGAGGGGCCAGAGCTGCCGGGGGGCGGGCCCGGGGCGGGGCGGGCGAGAGAGCGGGGCCGTTCCGGACCAATGAAAACCCTTCCAGCCGCAATAGACTTGGTTTCCGGCAGTATGACTGATGGGTATAAAAACCAATCACAAATTTGAGCTGCCCAATCTCCTCGCCGTACGTCCCTACCGGAGCCAATAAAATAGCTGAGTTTAAGACACTTTTTTTTTTCTTATTTCTCCCTCCGGATCAAGGGAAAGATAACGGGCAGATGCCCTAGCCAATCACGTTAAGATGATGTGCAGCCAATCACAAAGGAAAGTGAAGAAGCCAAGGGAAAAGGAGAGGAAGAAAACGTTTAAATCAATGAACGTAAAAAAAAAAACTTCCTACAAATACACAATGTTAAGTAAGAAATGAGAATACGTTAAAATGTGGGGCTAGCAACACGAACCGTGTAGTGATAGCTTTTAAAGGCGATAAATTCCGTTCGTTCTCTCCATAACCCTGACGTTCATCACTAATTTACAAAGAAACGAATTCTGTAATTCAAGGACTTTCCTGCGGCTCAGACGTTAAAGAATATGCCTGCTATGTAGGAGACCCGGGTTCGATCCTTGGATCAGGAAGATCCCCTGGAGAAGGAAATGGCAACCCACTCCAATATTCTTGCCTGGAAAACCCCATGGACAGAGGAGTCTGGCGGGTTCCAGTCCATAGGGTCACGAAGAGTCAGACACGATTGAGCGACTAACACTATAACTCAACATCGTTACACGAGAGTGATCAACATTTGAGTCGAGAGCCAATCACTGAGCCAGCAAATTCTCTGTGCTAAGTCCCGGACACAGAATCAGACTGAGTACGCTCTGAGAGGCTCACGTCGGACATGGGAGAAGTCAGAGCAGGAAACAACGAAGTGTTCCGCAAATGGCTAACGGTGAGCTTAGCAACCTCTCCCAGGTACCCTGCTTTGTAAGAATTTTCACAACCCTGAATCCCACATGGACTTCTGTAAAGTGAGCAAAGAGGACCACCGCTACTTCATAGACTAGAGGCTGAAACCAGAGAGAGAACGGACTTGTTCCAGCTCTCTTGAGAGGAAGACTGTCCTGGCAAAAGTTGTTCCTTGTTATTCAGCGCAGTGAAAATGTAATCTTTTTCTGACACTTGAAAAGCACTTTCAGATTTTGCAGTGTTCTCAGAACACCACTATAAAGTTTATCATTGTAACCTATGGAGAAAAATGTTTATTCTTCTTCTTCTCCTCTGCCCCATGCAGGAGGGCATATGCCAACTTCATTTGTATCTAGAAAGAAACATTGAATGGGTACCATTTACCAAGTGCTTAATATATATGATGCCATTTAGTTCTCCTTCACAAGAGCCTTAGCAGGTAGATATTATTATACTGACTTAGCAGAATAGGAAACTGTAGTCTTGAAATGTCATATGAATCAACCAGGGGTATGAGACTAAAATTTTGGAGAACTGGGATTTGAACATAGAAAATCCTCTCTTACCATCACAGTGCTCTCTTTAATAAAGAGCCTACTGGAAACCTGCCTCCAGAGAATATAAGTGACTTCTGGGTGTTTATACCTCACTTCTGCCAAGTGTACCCTGAATTAACTTTATTACTCATTCCTCAACTTTTTCCATGTAATAACCTCCAAAATTATCTTCATCCCTCCAGTCTCTCTTTGAATAATCAAGGTGTACTTGTTGTGTCTAAAGCACAATTCTCTTCATCTTCTATTAGTGGGTCTGGTCTTCAAGCCATCTGGTCTCCTAAGATGTTCGCATTGTCAGAAATCTTTTAATTCAAACAGGATCCCTAAACATCTAGAGGTTGCTATTACTTCTAAATTTTAAGTCAGCTTTGTTGAAGTGCATAGCCCAAAGCTTTGTGTGTTATGAGAACCACTTGTTATTTGGGATTGGAAGAATGGGATGTGGGTTGGATGTGGACCCAGTTAGCCTAACCAGCTGAGTTTTAGAGCAGAACTTGGGACTATGAAATTGTACTCCCTCATAATGCCTGGCTCAGCAACTGGAGCCAGCATATTGTAACTATTTGACTAACTGACTGGTTGAATGAATGAATGCATGAGTAAAGATACCATGTCCCAGTGGTTAAGACCATCAACATTGGACCATAAATATGTGGTTTTATGGCTCTGAGCAAGTGACTTTCCTTTTCGTATCATCAATTTCCTTAGCCACAAAATAAGAGTGGCCCCTATATCATGTTTGTGCATGCTCAGTCACTCAGTCATGTCAACTCTTTGGGACCCCATGTACTGTAGCCCTCCAGGCTGCTCTGCCCATGAAATTTTCCAGGCAAGAGTACTGGAGTGGGTTGCCATTTCCTGTTGCGATGATCTTCCCAAACCAGTGATCAAAGCCAATGATAAAAGAACCTAGTACAGAGTGTGGTACAGTTATTGCTCAAAGTATGATAGTTGTTGTTCTTATAAAGAAGCTTAGGATGCAGGTCAGTTCAGTTCAGCTGCTCAGTTGTGTCCGACTCTTTGTGACCCCATGGACTGTAGCACGCCAGACTTCCCTGTCCATCACCAACTTCCGGAGCCTGCTCAAACTCGTGTCCATCGAGTCGGAGATGCCAGTGCAAATCCTATGCAATTGTGGGCATACCACACTGGCATGAACTTGATCTAAGGGTGCGGCAAGCATTCATATGCAAGTCATTATGTTTGGTCAGTTAGCAAATAGAACATGAAGCACTTAATGGGAGACAAAGAAAGTACCTCTAATGTTGCCATGTGGGAAAAGCTTCTGCTTGGGAGTCCAGGGCCTTGTGTTCTAAGACCTAATCTGCCATGACTCACTTTATAATTTGGGGGTGAGTGTTTCCTTTCTTTGGGCTTCAGTCTTTACATCAGAAGTATTGTTCTAGGTCAGATATTGACACTGGCTCAGGCTGGCTTGGCTTTCCCTTCATTCATTCCTTCATCCTGTTGGCCTACACGGTATTTTAGAGCAATTTGAACTGGTTTCCAACATTAAAAATTTTAGATCTTTCCCATAAAACTTTATTTCCAGATTCTTTTAAAAATAAGACAGTATAGCAATACACGACCAACTCTCCCACATGGCAATGGTTGGCTGGAGCTGCATAGCAAATTTCCCCTTTAGATGGGGTGTGGTATTCTGGTTTGCCACAGTCCCCACCACTATCTGTTACCTTCATTTGAGGCCTAAAGGCAGTTGCCATTTGTCCTCATACCTGTGATTTTTTTTTTAATGGAGCTAATAGGAAATTAAAATATCACTTGTCTCCATCAAATGTGGAATAATGAAAACTAGTGTGGAGGAAAATTATTTAGTATGTAAAAACATGATGTACAGTGATTGTGTGACTTCTTAATGCCATTCTAGAGAATTTCTAATAAACCTACATAAGGGACATCTGACTTTCTGGGGAAATTTAACTTTGACTAACAATTGACTAGGACTCAGTGATTTTTTTTATAACTCTGTAAAGCTAGAGGTTAGCTTGTAGGAAACTGATAAGGTACAGTGATTTTTGTACATCCAGTAAAGAACATAACACCAGAGTTATGGTTTTGTTACTCTGGAGGGCAAGACACAGATTTGGATCTAATTGAGCAATCATATTTCTTTCTATTTTTTGGCTGCACAGGATCTTCGTTGTGGCGTGCAAGTTTCTCTAGTTGCAGATGTGGGATCTTAGTTCCCTGACCAGGGACTGAACCCATGTCCTCTGCATTGGAAGGTGGATTGTTAACCACTGGACCACCAAGTAAGTCCCTAGCAATCATATTTCAGCGTTTCTTTGCCCATTCTATGGGGCCGGGGCGGGGCGGGGGCGGGGGCGGCGGGGACCCGGGGCGCTGGGGTGAGGAAGCTGCGGCGCCGGCGGGAGAGTGCTGAGGCGTGCCGAGGCTCCCCGTGCCGGCTGCTTCCGCGCCCCGCGGCTCCCGCTGTCCGCTGCCATGCCCTCCTACACCGTCACCGTGGCCACCGGCAGCCAGTGGTTCGCGGGCACCGACGACTACATCTACCTGACCCTCGTGGGCTCCGCGGGCTGCAGCGAGAAGCACCTGCTGGACAAGCCCTTCTACAACGACTTCGAGCGCGGCGCGGTGAGGGCGCGCGGCCGGGACGGGCTGGGGCGGCCGCGGGGCGGGGTGCGGGCGCGTCCAGGACCCATCGGGGAGGCTGGGACCCAAGCTTGAGGGCGAGGGGCTCTAAGAGAACCCTTAACTGGGCAAGTGCTGTGACCATTGCTTGCGCCCACTTCGTGGGACTTCATAGATGGCACCTCAGTAGTGGGGAGAATGAGGAGGGCTAGGGATCCAGAGACCTGAGTTCCACCAGGGCCCGAGCACTACCTCGCTCCGCCCCCATCCCGGGCGTCAGTTTCCCCAGACATAAAGTGCAAGTCTAGGAGTCCCAGCCGGTGGCTCCGTGTGGCATAGCTGATGTCTCCACGCCTGGGCAGCTCACATTCCCAGGCCAGGTTCCCAGAGGGATGCAGAGCGAAGGAACGAGAGACCGATAGCAGGAGAAGACTTAAAGCTGGGGGTCTTCACTGGCTTCCAGTAGAGTGTACACCGGGGAACACTTACCCCAGGCTGTGAGTGTTCAGGGGAGGAAGAGGGAGGAGGGCTTCCCCTTCCCCCACCTCACCAGAGACCCTGGTGCCCTGGGAGTGCAGGGAGCAGAGGCCCCTGTGTTGATGGCACCGCTAGGCTGCCTGCGACGCGCTGCACTGAGGTTTCGTTCAGAAGTGGATTCCCATTCCTGACCTGGGAGGGTGCATTCTAGCCTGTAGCGTTCTCTGTGAGCACAGAGGTGCTCACAACTGGTCCTTACCAGGTGTTTGGTGCCCAGTCCACTGGGTTTATTAAATGATCATTACTTAACTGCTCATTAAATGTGGTTATAGTCCCAACACACTACAGGTACCCAGAAAATATCTGTTCCCTTCTGCCACACCCAACTTCTGAACTGTACCATAAAGATTTAGATTTCATAAACCTGTCTTTTTACCTCTTCATTATTTTGTTGAACCAAAAGGAATTCTCGTAGTTGACTATTTTTGACAAACAAAACTGGCAATTTCATATGGTTCAACCAAACACTTCTTGGGTAATATTCATGAAGCACGTTGTAGGTCTGCAGAGCCTAAAGTCAGCCAGGAGTAGTCCACTCCTTTCCAGGCTGGAAACTCAGAACAGGCTTGATTCCCACCCAGGAGCCTTGGGACCTTGCTCTGTAAGTCCAGCTGACACTTGGCCAAGTTCAGCATCTTATGCGGCTAGAGTGCCCTTCTGGAAGAGTTAGGCGTTGAGTGTACGAACTACCTCCTGCTGTTTGGTTTCCCCAACCAGGGACCTGGCCGAGAGGATGGTGGTGCAGGAGGGCTAATGGATCATCCATTTGGGGTGATGAGACCCTCAGCTATTTCTGAAGCACCATCATTTCTTTCCATTATTTTGTGGATCCCACCAACACGCGAGGAGGACAGGGTGCAGACTGCTTGATCTTTATGACCTGTCTCCAGGGCGTCCATTCTCCTTCATACACTACGCATCGGTGTGTTCCTGCTGTTCAGCATGTGGCGCCTGGGTGTGGCTTCTCAGGGGAGATAAGGATGTGACCATAACACGCGCATTGGAGGAGAGATGAAAGCATCCCTCTGTTCATTATTTCCCCACCCTGAGAATTCATTCAAATGACACTGTGATTAAACATCTCGGTGAGAGTCCCAGAAGCAAATTTCAGGAGAGATTTGCGTATCACATTTCCATTGGGGTGAGAGGGCCACTTCAGGAGGGGCACTGCAGGGGACTTGCTGTCTCCAAAGGCTCTTTGTAAAACATCAGCTTTTGAGCAAGTTCCCGTTGATGCAAAGTTACTCCACACTGGGCCTTGCACAGCCCAGAGCTACTTCCTCATTCTCCAGCCAATGTCTCTTTAAGGACAATCTGTCCCTTTGGAGTAAAGGTGAGGGAGAAATCTTAGAGGAAATGCTTGTGGAGAAGATAATGCTATCCCATTTAACCTGAAAAGCGTTACAGTCATTATAGATACTAACAGCAATGGTAACAACAATAAAGACTTTTTCCAGGCAACCAATTCAGACATTCCCAGGCCATGTCAGGTCAACACCACACTCCCCTCACTCAAAATTCAGTCCCTGTGATGAACAGGACTGATTTTTTTTCCCCTGCAATAAATTCAGTCACAAATCATTGGTTATTCTCATCAGAGTTCTGCAGAGTGATTCAGGACTGGAGTGGGAATCAGAGTCCTTCACAGGTGAGATTCTCTTGTCAAGGCAAATTTAGCAAGTTGGTGTTTCTTTGACTCTGTCCATTTAAAGTAATTCAAGTCCAGGTGGGATGACTGTCACAGATCCGAAGACTTCTGGGAAATCTTAACCTGAGCCTTTTTCATTCCCTGGCAGCACTTTTAGGAAAGCAAAAGGCCATAGGGTGCTGTTTAGTATACCTCCTTGACCGTAGTCAGTAAGTGTGATCAAGTCTTAGAGCTTTACGCCTTAAATATTTTCAGTGAATATTCTTACAGTATGTTCATGAAGAATGTATTGTAGAATACTGCCTTCCCAGAAAGACTATGTTACTGAAGAATAGGGCTTCCCTGTTGGCTCAGATGGTAAAGAATCTGCCTGCAATGCAGGAGACTCGGGTTCAATCCCTGGGGGAGGGGTGGGGGGAGAGCCCCTGGAGAAGGAAACAGCAACCCCTCCAGTATTCTTGCCTGGAAAGTCTGAAGAAAAAGTATTTCCTTCTGATCCTGTCCATCCCTCACCTGCCCTCTCTGCGCCATCTATTCCCTGTGTCCTGCCTCTTCTTCCTCCTTCTCGTCCCTCCTCTGCTCTGTTCTCCTCACAGTTCCCCGATGCCCAGAATCTTTGCCGTCTTTTCTGCTCCAGCTTCTCCCTTCTGCTGTCTCCTAGGTTCCCCCAGCTCCCCAGTTCTTTGCTTCTTTATCCTCCCTAACCACTGCCCCTTCTCGCCCTCTCTCTGCCCCAGCCTGTCCCTTATCCAACCCTTAATCACCTCCCTCTCTCTCTCCACAGCCCCTCCTCTCCCTTCCCACCCCTCATCAAGCCCTCTTTAGCCCGCTCCACAACAGGCAGTCCAGGCTGGACCACATCATGACTCTCTGTCCTTGCTGTAGCAGGAATCTGGGGCAGAGACAAACGGAACCTTTCTTTAAATGCCGATATAAAGATCAAAACAAAAACTGACCAACTAACCCTTTGCTGAACTATTCCAAAGCCTTAGAACTGTGTGTCCAGTGTTGAGTTGAGAGCAACTGGATGAAATCAGCAAGCTGGCCCTTCTGAGAAAGAAGGCTAGTGAATATCAGATTTCCCTGCCTCCATGTCTCTCTCCAGTGCCTGACTGTGGCACCCACCACTTCTGCCCCAAGAACTCCATGCATCAGACTTCACCTCCTTTCTCCACATTCAGAATGCTCTGCTCATTCCCCTTCTCTACTCAGCTCACCTCCAAAATCTTACCAACTCCTAAGAGCTGCCTCAAATGCCATCTCGTAGGAAGCTTTTCCATGTCCTCCACCCCACTCCACACCACCTTCATACTCCATGGAGAGCTTGAACCTGGGCTCAAAGCCAGGTCACCTGACTCCCAGACCAAGGCTTTTCCCACGATGCGATCATCGGGAGAAGTGAGAGGAACCCAGACTGGGCCATACACAGGTTTGGGTTCTAATCATGGGGCCACCAGTTACTTACTAGCATGGTAGCTGCCTGACCTCTCTGAGCCTCAGTTTGCAGCTATAAAATGAGATGATCACCCGCTCGGCCACGCGCCTGACCTCAGCCTGAGCCTCAGTGTCCAGCTATAAAATGAGATAACCACCTGCTCAGCCGTGCTGCCTGACCTCAGCCTGAGCCTCAGTTTGCAGCTATAAGATGAGATAACCACCCGCTCGGCTGTGCTGCCTGACCTCAGCCTGAGCCTCAGTTTGCAGCTATAAGATGAGATAACCACCCACTCGGCCGTGCTGCCTGACTTCAGCCTGAGCTTCAGTGTCCAGCTACAAGATGAGATAACCACCCACTCGGCCACGCACATGCCCTGTATTTACTGTATGTCATGCCAACCACTGTTGGCACTGTGGACTGTGCGGAATGGACATGTGATGTTAATGAGTCAAGGCAAATGAGTCAACAAACAGTATCCATCCAGCACACCGGCCCAGGGAGAGGGGGCAGGAAGGTCATCACGCCTCCGGCCCTTTGCGCCTTCCTAAGACCTGACTTTCTGTTTGATGCACAGGACCCTGAGATCTCCCCGGAGGGCCCTTCTATCCTCTGTGACTCTCCAGCAGGAACTCCCTCAGAAACCAGTTTCCAGTCACCAGACTTTGTCCCTAGACAGCCCGAGTGAGGGCTGAATTCCTCGGACCCTCGTTCACCTCCTGGGGCACTGCTCCAAAGCCAGGGCCAGCCAGAGACCGGCCAGACGCGCAGGCCTGTCCTGCCCCATCCCCGTCAGGGAGCATATTGAGTCCCTATAAGTCTGTCCACAGATTCCATCCCAGGTGAAGCTCCAGGGCCTTCCACCAGGTACCTGTAGGGGCCACTGGGGCCGGGGGACCTGGAGGGTCCATTCTCCTGTGACTGCACATAGGCGGGACAGGGTGACCCTGCTCTCCCTGTCCGCAAAGAAGCTGCTTCGTCTCTTATCGGTCACTGCCCACAGCTGGACGTCTGGCCCTCCCTCTGAGAGTCGCTCTGGAGAGGCTCCCGGCTCCGTCCCACTTCCCTGAGAAAGTCCACCTCAGGTGCTCATGGCTCTTGTCTCCCCCTTCACTTCAGCCTTCCTGCATCAGCCCCCAGACACCGGCAGCCCCCACCCCCAGCCCTACGGAGCCACAGGAAAGCCACTTCCCCTGGAGCCAGCAGCTGGGGCCCAGGGTCCACCGCACTTCACATGTTCACTTCCCTCTGCTGGTCTGCGCTGCCAGCAGCAAGCTGTCTGCAGGTCTCACTCGGCCTTAGCCGGGCTCTCAGTGAGCAACAGTTTCTGGCGAAAGAGTATCCCAGGTGGTGGCTCCCTGAGAGGTGAGCCCCCTTATCTGTCCTGCCGGATGCCCCACCCTTCGGGCAAAAGAACCCTCCTTTCCCACGGTGGGTCTCGTGAGAGAGCAGGGATCACAGACAAGTTCACAGAGAACGGCGACCCCCAGGCCGGTGGGGCCTTGGGCAGAGAGGGGGCTGTCTGTACTACAGATTGTTGACCCCTGGGGAGAAGGTGACAGGCCCCAGGTTGGGAGAGGAGTCCCAGTGAGGGGCTAGATGAACAGAGGAGCTGGGAGGAGGGAGAGGAAAGGACCAGACCCCAGGGAACTGGCAAGAGGCTTCCGCTTTCTGACCATAAGCGTCTAGCATCCGCAGCAGCAAAGACACGCAAACAGCTCCCTGTGCTTGGAGCCAGAGGGTTTGCTGAACATACTCAACTTCCCATTCTTCTTAAGAAGTCCTCTCGGGGTGTCCTGGGGTTTGGAGGGCGAGCATGGAAGTGGGGATGCACAGGGTCTTGTGCACGAGGGGCACCCATCCCCTCCACTTATCTCACTACTGCACTGAGAACTCTTTAAGTTCTGCCACCGAGGAAAAACCTCAGAGATGGGTGAAATCTGGCTTAGAAAGTGCTTCAGATGGCATTGAGTCTGGGGCTTCCCGAACCTGCTGGTCTTCAGAACACCTGATGCAGTGTTTGAGCCCCAGCCTTCTCTCTTAGCTGCACATATGGAGAAGAGGGCCTCCAGCAGCACTGCCGCCGTGCCAGCTCATCTTCTGGGGTCAGGAGCCTGGCAGCAGCACAGGGTGCAGTGCTGCGCGTGGCCTGGGACGGCAAGGCCAGCCTCTGCCCGCCACTACGCCTCCGACATCGTGGGAAGCACTCATTTGACTTTTTTGGCATCACTGAGGCTCAGGGAGCTGCAGAGGCCCGGGACGACGTGAATCTGTGTGGCTGCACTCTCACCCGAGCCCCCTCATCTCACCCAGTTGTCTGCCCCACTGATAATGCGAAACATATCGGAAGGCTTGGGCTGGGAGTCCAGCTCCGCCAGTTAGTAGTGGAAGTGGGACTGAGTCTCACTGTCCGCATCTGAGACACAGGTCATAACCTCCCCTCCTCCCACAGTGCCTGTGGAATCAACAGCAGCATCAGTGGGCCCTTTGCCAGCTGCCCCTGTGTGCGAGGACCAGTGTGCCTCAGCCAGCCCTATGGGGCAGCAGGGCCAGCAGCCTGCTGCCCTTGTGAGCGGGGTCCGCTGCAGAGGCCCTCACTGAGCCTGGCCTGGAGGACGGCGCTCCTGCCTGGAGCCTCCACCTGCCCCACCCTGGGCCTTGTGAAGACAGCAGGTCCCTCCAAGCAGCGCTGACGCTTACTCACTTCCACCTCCTGAGGGCCATCTGGGGGACCTGGCCATCTCTGTCACCCAGGGCACAGCACAGAGCCATGCCAAGGGCAGACATCTCTGCTAAATGAGCGAGGATGATACAAAGGCTCAGGGGCTCCCAGACTCTTACTTGTCTTTTCTCCTTCTCAGATCGACTCTTACGATGTGACAGTGGACGAAGAACTGGGCGACATCCAGCTGATCAAAATCGAGAAGCGCAAGTACTGGTTCCATGACGACTGGTACCTGAAGCACATCGCAGTGAAGACGCCCTGCGGGGATTACGTCGAGTTCCCCTGCTACCGCTGGATATCAGGCGAGGGCGAGATTGTCCTGAGAGATGGACAAGGTGAGCAGCTCAGGCCCCGTCCACCTCCTGGGCTTCCAGGAAATGAGAGGGTTTGTAGGCCCTCCATCCCCGAAGAACTGTATCCATGGGACTAATAACAATGCCGCCCATGGCTGAGCACCTGCTCTGCACCCTGATGCACTGGCAGGAAATGTGACTTCCTCTGGGTACTGACAAGTCCCAGGCTCACAGGGTGGAGTCACAGGCTCCAAGCTCCATCCAGCCATGTCCCCTCTCCGCCATACAGACCTTCAGGGGAAGGTTATGAGCCCCCCACTTTTGTCAGAGGTAACCAGGATCTCTAGTAGCACATTCCCCTAGGACGTGTCCCTGGATGGATGGTTCTCCAGTTTAGTTCTTGGCTCTCCTCTCTGGGAGGTCACGGTGGGGCTTGGGCTCCTAGGGATCCCGCTCAGGCCAGGGAAAGGAAGGGGGTGGCCAGGAGCGCCTGTGCACCAGCTCGGAGGAGTCATGGGCAGGGTGTTCACCAGTCATTAAACCTGAAGTCTCACTTTTTTGTTGAAAGAGAGAAGAACCTAAAATGTGCCCTCTTAAGCAAGACCCTCAAATGTGCAGACCCCAATCTGACACTTCCTCACGAGGCCATTCTTGGTAAGAGACACACAGCTGGCTTGGCTGGAGGTGGAGGAGAGAAGCAGATGGTGGGGTCAGCTCCGGCCTCTTCCCCTCTGAACAGTGCGCCTCCCCACTCCCTCACCAGCCTCCGAGCATGATTCAAATCCGCGCCTGGTGCTCTTAAACTCTCAGACCACATCGTGTTGTTTCTGACCTGGAATTTAACTTAAGAAAGAAAATTTCAGGAGCATTTCTGAACTAAATGATTGGGGCAAGAAGAATTTTTACCCTCTGTGCTCATGGCAGGGAAAAGACCACAAAAGTCATTCTGTCTTTTGGTGGCCAGCATGGAAAAGGCTGCAGACAGGGCACTTCTCTTCCATCAAGATTTTTAAATTGTGACCTCCTGCCCCCCTGCCACCTAGGCTCTCAGCTGTGTAGTCCAGTCCTTCTTCCCACAGACCCCAAATCTCTTTCCAGCAAAAAAAAAAAAATACGGCACATTCAAACTGGGATATTTAGAAGGCATAGCCGGTGTGGAAGGCCATTAGCTGCTAGTCCTAGTGGGGTGGGGGAGGGGAAAATGCCAGAGTAACTCAGACGGAGAGAGTCCTGCAGCCAGAACTGCCTTGCGGGGAGCTATAGCCCTCAGCAGAGATGCAGACAGTCTGGGGGACGCTGAAGAGAGGCGGAGGAGGAAGTGTCTCCTCCTCCCTGTCCCACGCCCTCCACTCTCTAGCCAGGGTTCCCAGTGGCTTGACCCAGTGTGAAGCCCACTGATGCCCTGATCAGGGACCCTCAGGGGTAGGACAAGATGAAGGATGGAGCTGGAGGGGCACATGGAAGCCACCCAGCGTGTCTCACCGATCCATCCTCTACAGCAATCTTCGTGGCTTTAAATACCCTTTTTATCTTGCTCATGAGCTCAGGGGTCAGGAAGTGGGGAAGGGCTTAGCTGGGTGGTTCCCGCGTGAGCCATGGGCAGCCACTGAGGGGTAGGGCTAGAGAATCCACTTCTAAGACGGTTCTCCCACGTGGCTGGAGCTTCAGGGCTCCGTGGTCCCCCGCTCTCCACGTGGCATCTCATTTTTAAGTCTTCCCCATAGAGGTTAGACTCTCACAGTTTGGTGGTCTCAGGGGACTCGTGCTTCTTAAGTGGTGGTGGACTTCCAAGAGCAAGTATTCCGAGAGTCAGAAAGTGCATGCTGCCAGTTTCTTCACACCTGACTCTGGAAACTGGCCCAGTGTAAGGTCCACCGTATCCTATTGGCACAAGCAGGTTTCTGGGGAAAACCAGAACACTGGATGTCATTTCTGTCCTTCTCTAGGCTCATTTCACACATGTGCTTTCTTCACAGCAAAGCTGGCCTGTGATGACCAAATTCACATTCTCAAGCAGCACAGACGCAAAGAGCTGGAAGCACGGCAAAAACAGTATCGGTGAGTTGTGACGTCAGACCAAACAGCCATGGAGCCGTGGTCTCTCCTGTCTCAGAGGCGTGACTCTGCCCACAGCTTATGCCCATCAGAGCTGGCATGTGGTGGCCAACACACCAGATCCCTTTGATTCTCCTCAGCCCCCAAGCTCCGCCTTACCACCACTCCAGGCAGAGACGGTGAGAGTCACAAGAAGTATGGCGTCAACCATACCGACATTTAGAAGGAACGGGACAGCATGCTCTCACTTCCCATTGTAGGGACCACCCCTCACTTTTTATGTCTTCTTCTCATACTTACTCCAGTCCTCTTGCCTGGAGAATCCCAGGGACAGAGAAGCCTGGTGGGCTGCAGTCCACGGGGTCGCGAAGAGTCGGAAAGGACTGAGCGACTTCCCTTTCACTTTTCACTTTCATGCATTGGAGAAGGAAATGGCAACCCGCTCCAGTGTTCTTGCCTGGAGAATCCCAGGGACGGGGGAGCCTGGTGGGCTGCCGTCTATGGGGTCGCACAGAGTCGGACACGACTGAGGCGACTTAGCATCATACTTAAGTTATAAATGTGATACATGATCCATAAGAAAATTGACAAATCTTCAGCAAACAGACCAAGAAAAAAGAGAGGACTCAAATTAGTAAAACTGGAAAGAAAAGAGGGAACATCAATACCAACCTCACAGAAATTAGCATGAATGAAAGGGAACAGCATGGATAGCTGTGCACCAGCCTGGTAGGTGACTTAGCTGAGGCACTTCCCTGGTTGCCCAGTGGTTAACACTCTGCATTTCCAATGCAGTGGGCACTGGAATAGCCATTCAATGGCACTGGATTATGCCATTGAATTATGAACTATGAATTATTGAATTATGCCAAAATATAGATGAATCTCAAATACATTATGCCAAATGTTATTTACAAAAGGCTCTATGTTATGTGAACCCATTTTTGTGAAATGTCCAGAACAGGCAGGTCTATGGACAAACATCAGTAGATTAGTCATCAGCTAGGGCTGAAAGTTGGGAATGGCCCATGGGTCATGGGAATGGCTCCATCTAGCAGCTGGATACAAAGTTTCTTCTGGGGGTGAAAATACTCCAAAATTAGATTATGGTGATGGCTGCACAACTCTGAAAATATAAAAGCCTTATACTTGGATATTAAGGGACGAATTTTACTGTATGTAAATTATATCTCAATACAGCTGTTTTTCATGCTTATTTTTGTTGATTTATTTGGCTGTGCCAGGTCTTGGCACTGGCACACAGGGTCTTTAGTAGCGGCCCGTGATATCTAGTCCCCTGACCAGGGACTGAACCCAGGCCCTCTGTATTGGGAGTGGGGGGGCTCTTACCCCCTGGACAAATCTGCAAGAAGAGGATTGTCAGCTCAATTTAAAAAAAACAAAAGGCACTTGCAGTCACGGCGCAAAATGTGAACAGCAAGTATACAGAAAGGTGCTTAGCCTCATCTGTAATCGGAGAAATCAAACAGGCAGAGCTGAAACAGCTCGACAAGGCCCACGTGTCAGACAAGG